>KK502800.1:177597-190500 GCA_000688735.1 Glossina austeni
TCGTAACGAATGCTCCAGTGGCCTGAACAGATGGTAGTCCGACGGTGCTAGATCTAGAGAGTATGGAGAGTGCGGTAGAAGTTCCCAGCCTAACTGCTTAATTTTCTCTTGAGCAATCTTCGCTGCATTAGAGATCGTAAATAATTTATGGGTTCCATGTTTTATCCTGGAAAGTGTTCCATAAAGTCGGAACTTAAAAAACAATGAAAATTAAAATTTTTTCCTAAATAAAGTCGTCAAATGTGGTGGGATTGAAAAGTTGGTCTGATCCGAAGCACTTTCAATAGCTTTCGTGGTTGGGCGTCAAGTCAGTTTACCGTATTTCATCGAAATATCTCAAAAATTGCGGTTGAATGCAAAATTACATGGGCCGACATTAGACGGACAGACGGACAGGATCGACACAATAAAAGGTGTGGCTATCTTATGCCTTTCCGGGTGCTACTTACGTTCTTACAAACTTATGTACCTTGCACGACAAGTGTTCAAGTGGGTATGAAAACTGGCATATTGCATAGAGATTTGTGTAAATTTGTCCACAATTTTAAAAAAGAATATAATAAAAAAAATTAAATGCCATAAGCAACGACCATCCTCCAGGGAAGTAATAAATCTCCTCATATTTTGTTGCATTACTTTAAAGCCTAACTTCGATTGAATATATCGGGACGAGTTCATTGCGCATCATATACTGAATGCGTAGCTTCTACTCCTTATCGTTATTGTCAACCTGACAACATAAGGTGTTACTTCTTCATCTAATCACTGCACCAACAAACACATTTTATCATAAGAAACCTAACTCTAGCAGAGAAACTTAAGATAATTGCATATGCATGAGATAAGGTTCTTGTTACTGATTTTGATGTACGCTGCAGAACATTGAAGACATGTTAGTTTTATGATAATGTTTGCAATAATGAGAGGAAATGTGTATTGAAGTTGAAAATTCGAGATAAAAGCCTTACACTCGGTATATAAGTTAAAAAAGCTCTCATAGGATATAATTTGCAAATGAGATAATCATCGGAAACTCACTTGCGACTGTTGGAACGGAAAACTTCGATCAAACATATAACACTAAAACTCAGCCTAATTGTAGTGTGTACAGTATTATACTGTAAACTTTTGTAAGTCTATATAGGATTTTTGATCTAAAAAGTAACTTTTCGAAGTTTTCTTTTTAAGCAAATTTGGTTCCACAAAAAAAAAACTTGAAAAAGTGCGAGTAGGAAATAAAAACAAGTAAAACTACTATAACGGTCCAAAGCCTACCCTTAAATATCCCACACAGCGCTATAGTTTTTCATATAAATACTTTTCAAAATAAGGGGAAAGTGGTGGAAAATGATGTTCGATTTGCACCATTTTCAATAGCATTCGTTCTTGAACCAGAACACGTCAGTGTACCAGACTTCATTAAAGCATCTCACAAATTTCTGTATGTACGTTGAAAACAAGAAAACAAAACTGATTGACGGACGGACTAGCCTAAATAAAATCATCATATTTCATCAAAATATCTCACAAATTGCGTGCGTGCGATGTGTGGCTTGAGCATAGACTTGTGAGGACAGATATCAGGCATCAGCACGACAAGTTTAGATTGATTCCGAAAGTGAATCAGATTTGATCGATATAATGTAATAGAAGATGTTTCCATTTCAAATCCTTCTGGGTGTTGCATATATACACACCACACACAAACTTAATATATACTGCTATCACAAGTGATGTAGGGTAAAACTATCTAACAAATATGATATCATTCCGCTATAATGATTAGCTAATCGGAGACTTCGTACATGTGAAAGCAATTGATATGTTTTCGCAGCTATTAAGAAAAAATTAAACTTTTATGCATTTACTTGACGTGGTATGAGATGTGAGGTGTCTAAGATTCGTCATACAGTATCTAGAATTTTGTTACTTTATTTCTTTATTATTATTTCTATTACTAACGTAAGCGTATGTAATCATTTAATATTCTCGCGTACTACATTCGATTCAGAAACGATCAATGCGTAGATAAATAAATGATTAAAGTTACATACATTCGCTGCTATGCAAGTAGTCAGACAAATCGAAGCACCACAATATCAACAACATTTTATATATACAAACAACAAAAATACTACTTAAAACGCAAGCAATAAATTTTGTTTTTGCCTTTTGTAGACATTTATAAGCGGCGTTAAAATTGACCAGAGTAAGGAAAGCGGAAAGTGGAAAGCAAAGAGAGGGTGGAATGCATACGAAGGAAGTAGGATGGAAGTAGGAGTGTAGGGTAGGGTAGGGGCATTTGAGGGAGATAGAAAGACCTATAGTTTATGGGTAATTCACAGGAAAAACTTGTTTGTCTATACGTTCGCCTATATAAAGACTTGTTGATATATGCAAACAAGATACTTTAATGTAATGATTTACGATAACAAAAGTATTTGAGTGCATAAAAATGCTACTTAAGTATTGATCTATATAAAATACATAACTTATTTGAAAAGGGTGTGAATTAGTCTTAAGTAATACTGTAGTGAGCGGGGGAATATTCGATATCAGAATAAATACAGGGTCATATACATATATCGTTTTGCAATTGCTTAGCTACGATGAGGCGATCAATTTATTCTGAAATAAATCTATTGAGTTTTCGATAAGTCTTCTTCATGTCCTTTTTTTTCTTAATCTTTGGTCATTGGGAAAAGTCGATCGAAATCACATTTTAATAGAAATTTAAAATCATTCCACTCGGAATGGGCCGGTTTTTGAATCGTTAGCTGATAAGAATGTCATCGTTACGAGCGATTTTTGTTTATTTTTCACGTCAATATCGTCTCTTAGTCTTTACGGAGAGGTTCATAAGCAAGGAGTGTAACTAAATCTTGGCTTTCTTAACCGCTTGAGTCCCAGAAGGTTTTGAAAATATACTGTCGAAGAATCTCAGACAGCGCGATAGCGGTTTTATGTGGGGGAAAACCCAGACGGTGTTGAAAAAAACTACATAAAGACATAAAATCTAAACAGCGCAATCGCGCTGCTTGGGATTCTTCGACAAATTTTTTTTCAAAACTGTCTGGGTTTTCTCGACATGAAATCTGAACAGCGCGATCGCGCTGCTTGATACTCAAACGGTTAAGCAACGAGCAACGATCTATCTTTTAGGTTTCTTAGATAATTCTTTAGATAATTGTTGTGATTTCGAAAGAACGGGTGACGATCTAAGAGATGCTTATTGTTAAAGCAACGGGAGATCTTTCGCTTACTAAGACCTTTAATATTCTTTCAGATTTTTGCCTTGTTTTTTTTCGTCTTGATAATCTTTGGGTTCATTTTTAGTTTACTGTGCTGAACCCTTTATTGTTTCCTAGAAATAAATTTTATTGTAAAAATTCCATTAAATCAATTCAGGTGGTGTTGTGTTTTTTTTTTTTTTTTTAAACCCTACACTACTCGTGGTACAAGGGTGTATTAAATTTGTGTCAATGTGTGCCAGAACGAATTTCTGTCTCTCTCTAAGCTTGTCTGTCCGCCTGTCCTTCTCTATGTCTTGTACGCTTGTGTTCAACCTACAGGCGGCTACACTTTTTCAGATATTTTGATGAAGTGTTTTAGTCCAAGGAAGAACACTGTTGAAAATCATTTGGTTTGGACCCCTTTTTCGATCACTTCTCATACAACGCCTTAGTTTTGGGATGTTTGTACATGAATAACATGTAGGGGCTGCAGAGTACTTAATACGAGCTGTGGTCCACTGTTGTTTGTTTAATATTTAATTAGTTTTATTTACAATAATTTCTTAACGGCCTGAGGTCACATTACGAGTTACATTAATTAATGAAGCAAATTACTTAATTAAGGAATAATTTTCATCTTATAATGAATTCATAGTCCACACTTTAAACTGGTTTAAGGCTGGATAAACTTTGAATTAATGCAACTGAGCTTTACACAGCCGTCATACTTTTACGATTTGTTTATAAAATTAATAAACTCGATGCAATTTTCCTTCAAGTACAGTCTACTTTAATTACATCCAATTCTATTATATAATGTTTTGATAGCACTGATCTAAAGGCAAGATATATCCTTGATGAAAATGGCCAGTTCCCTTAGGCTTTGTTATTCCGATGGATAATTCGGCCGTTAAAAACGCAGTTTAGTTCTGTGTTTGTTAATACAGGTAACGGTCTATATTTGCTGATACCGCAATAGTAATGATATGTAGCTTGCGTCCCATTAATTAAAAACAGCGAAAATCACACAAAACGCTTGCCAAGTACCATAAAGGCCTTGAAAGTGTGTAAGGAGTTGGTGTTTCCTTTGTGAGTATGACACTTAAGCTCGTTCAGAACACTACGAAAAAAAAAAATAGAACCGCTGTTAGAGTATCTGTTGGGGCAGAAAACAAAAAAAAAAAATCATCAGCAAACATTATTAGTGGACTCAAATAAGGTTATTCGGCTTCGGCTGCATATAATGTTACGTCTCATGAAACGTTTCAATAAAAAGTCTGAACAAATAAGGCAAAGCATTTATTTACCTAAAAGAGAAATTTCTCAGAATCAGCGACGCGAAAATTAAGGAGGGAATCATTATTGGCTCTCATATCAGAGGTCAGACTCGATTCCACGCTTCCAAAGAGCTGTCTACGATCCTTTTAAAATGATAGCAGTAAATTTTCCGGAAAACAAGAGGAAAGAGCAGCGAACTGCACAGAACTTGCCTCGCATCTTGCCAGTGTTTCCATTAAAAGCTTGATTATAATGAATACATTTCTGCATTCTCACATAGACTACTATCCGGACAAGTGTGGTGCTCCAAGTGACGAACAGGAGGAGCGATTTCATCTCAATAGAAATCTCAAACACGGATAAGATATAAAAGGAAATCGACTTCTGACATGTTCCCGGCTGACTGCTAGACAATAAAACGTAGTGCACCAGAAGGGATCTGTGAGAGACATGTTTAAGAGCTTACGAAAGATGGCATATCACATAATATGTCTTCTCTTAAAGAAATTGATTTGAATTAATATCTGCAGACTAATCCAGAAAAATGTGTCCAACTAAAACGTGGGTGTAACGAGCATTTTAAATGCATTCAGAATCAGTAGAACACAAAAAAGTTGCAAAAATACAAGAAAAAAGTTGCAATTAGTGGGCCAGGATTGAAATTGTTTAGGAAAATTTCTATAATAATATCCAAAGCGAAAGCTGTCCTCCCGTCCTCCCGTATATTTTAATTAAAAAATTAATAGCAGTAATTGCTTTTAATGGTTAATTCGCTCTGCTGCTTTCGATAGTTCGATGCGTAGATAGTCGACTAAATATGGTTGTGACCCCAAAATGTTTGATATGCGTATACTGCTCTGAAGGCTTAATACTTTTTAGACCAGGAATTACTAAAAGCATAAGCGAAAAGCCGTAACTGGAAATAATAATTATTTGCAGCTATCAGATACAAAATGATTCATTTGCATACAATGCTCTGAAGGCTTAATACTTTTTAGATTAGAGTGTAGTAAACGCATAAGCGAGAAACTAGTTCCTTTTAAAATAAATTATTGGAAAACTGCTGAAAATACTCTCTTGTTCCTTTCGACGCCGATGACAAGAAGTCAACAGGTATAAAATTATACCTACATGCAAGCAGTTAGTTCTGCTTTTGTTTTCTTATTTTTTGTTTTTTAATTTTTTTTTCATTTATTTTATTTTTAGTTTTTTATTTTTATTTTTTTATTTTTTTTTTTTTTTGCATTATAACATCTTTTTGATCTGCTTTGTTGCTCAGACTATGCAATTATTGTAACTTGTTTCGTTGTATTGTTGTTGCTGCCGTTGTTGTAATTGATGTTGTTTTTAGTATTATTGTAAAGTTGTTTTGTATGCTGTTTATACTATAGATGTTGTTGTTTGTTGTTGTTGCTGTTGTTGTTGTTGTTGTTGTTATTATTGTCATTAATAGACCCAACCTGATCAAACGGGTGTTGGTGGTGGTCTGGCTTGTAAGTATGATATGCAATCAAGCATAACTTATTAACAGGCGGTTGAGAGTTTCAAAAGCATAAGAGGATATGTGAGAGAGATAAGGAAAGCGAGTTGCTGAGAATAGAGATAGAAAAAGACCAGTTTTTTCATCTCGTTTTCATTCATTAAAAATGCATTTCAATTTTTTTCTTTTCTTTTTTAATTTTGCAAGAAAAAAAAAAAAGGAAAAAAAATAACTTTTGCTGTTCAAATATTTTTTCTTTATATATGAAAAGCCAATTAACTAATCAAGATGTTTAATATTATGGATTATTGACTGGTGAGGTAGGACAGAACAGGTTGCGATGCATAGTGAAAAGATTTTTTCTTTTTTTTTTTTCTTTGCCCAAAAAAAGCTTTAAAAATTCTGGAAATTGTGTCAAATTTGGTTTTTTAAACAAAAAAAGAAAAAAAATGTATTTTTTTTGGTTACTAGAAAGTATGTCAAAAAAATATTATTTCTAACATAAAGTTTCATTAAATATTCACGCGGTGTTCAATTTGCGGTATTTGTGGTGTCGTTTCTATTGCCGGCTCAATCGTTTCCGTTTATAAAAATTTAGTTATAAAATTTCACTTTTTATACTTAAAAAAAAAAAAAAAAAACACTTTTACGCTCATCCAACAACAAAAGCAACAAATTTCTTAACGACATTTAAAACACTTTTCAATATGAAATGAAGTTTTTCCAGATATTCATTTTTTCCTATGACTAAAAGAGGTTTTGGCTGCGTATTCTTTAAAGCCTAAGCACATTCATGAGGAAAGAGCGCAAGTAAGCTTTTCAAAAACTTGCGGTTACCAACGAATTATATTTATGCTATTGGTTTGCGGTAAAAGAAATCACTCAATAAATTTTGAAAGTTTTACTTAACTACACTTTGATGTGAAAGCAGTTTACGTAATTTAAAAATTTACTTTACTTTCAATGAAAAGCTTCCAATCCCATACACTCCTCCAGCAAAAATTTGTATAACGGTTTCTCCTGTGGCTTATATTGTCGGTTAGAAAGTTTTCAGGTTTCTTTTCTTGTAATTTTTACGCTTTATTCAAAGAGATCGGTACAGTGTATCTATTCCACCGTTAGCTAGGACTTCTCTCGATCTTCCCGGCAATTTTCGAAGCCCATCTTGGAAAAAGTCTGGTCTTTTAAGGCTATCGCTATGTCGCGTTACGAACTGAAACATTGATCGAACGAACAATAAATCGTCTATTGAGAAGTGTGTTAATCGGCAGGAGTAATATCTGCTGACAAGTCTAAGTTCGGACTGGAAAAATTTCCTAACCAAATTTTGCTATATAGAGCCGAAAGGCACACGATATCATGACTTTTGGTACATCACATGCATTTTCGGCGTAATTGCATCAGTTATTGAAAGTAATAATCCTTAGGGATTAGGCGCGTCCAGCTGGCCCCTTAAAGTGGGGCCATCACGGATATTCACCTTTTTCGTCAGTGCTGTTGGCTCGCATATACTCTCTCATTATTATTTAGGCTTTATCAGTCACTCACCGTTCATCACTCGTTTCAAGTCAAATTTCATTTTCTTGCCACAAAACTACATCTGCACAAAGCTCCAAGAAACTAGGTTGTGCACGGCTTAATGAAATAATTTATGCAGTTGAGTATAATTTAATGAGAGTATTTTGATATGAAGAAGTCACAATTTTACTATATATTCTACAGCACTAATGACAAGCTCTCTTATCGGATCAGACCGAACTAAATTCTACTCTCAATACCTTCTTCTTCTCAATTCTTCGTTAACACTTAATTAAAGAGAGTAAGTGATGAATTAAAAATGGCAGAGAGTGATCAAAAGGGTATAGCTAGCTCACGACATTCAAGTAATGGATGGTAACGACGTTTCAACGTCAGTCAATAAGCAGATAAACTGCCCTTACTTTAGTAGTTGTTTGGCGACAACAGACAAATGAAGTTATCTGATGTTTAAGTACGCAGATTAAATGTAAAAGCGAGAATGGAATGGAATTATATTTTGGGGTTTGGTTTGAATATTCCAAAATAGTTATTTGAACAACGAAAGTAAGTAATTGAAAACCATTGGAAACCATTAGGAAGATATTAGTGTTTTATTGGTTTCAGTCGAGTCGCTCGATTGAAATGACCTATGGAATCAGAAAAATTTGAATGGCTCTCCTGATAACAGCAGCGAAGAACACTACAATATGGGGAAAAACGATCGATATTAATATTGATGAATATGTACACTTGTATATATGTAGACATTGGCCGTAATCTATCAAAACAAAATAATTTTTTGGTATACAGATGGCAAAAAGGGTGAAATAGTTGTCTCATCTCCGGCTGTAGCTTTCTAGGCAGAGATTTATAAAATTTTTAACTATTCAAGAATTCAGCTTAAGCAAGAGCCAATTTCGTGAGATATCTAGACAGTTGTAAACATATGAGAGGATTGCAGGTCGAATTCTCCCATGCGTTGTTAGGGGGAACGAGAATGTGAACTTTAACGTAACCATTCAAGTCACACCATGTAAGTTTCTCCAGCAAGGGGGCCTTTGTTCATTTTTCGCCATTTCCGGATCGCCATTCCGGCAACATTTACCGGATCAAAACTAAGAGGTTTTCACATATACGCGAATTTGGCACCAGAAAGGAATGAACAACATTATGATTTGTTAAACAACATTTTTCGGTGTAATGAGAGTCATTGTCATCCATCTGATCTGAATATGTAAACAAGAAACACTGCTGCGACGACGAGGCATGAAATGGCTGCGAGAAATACTCGAATAATCTTTCTGACCATAAGAACTGACACTTCGGCTGCATTTGATGCGATTTTTAAGCTAAAGGTGTAACTGCTCTACGCTCTTTCCAAAAGGCTCTTGAAACGAACACAATAGTGAACACTTGCTTATCTTCTTCGCTAAATAATTGATAGCCGAATTAAGACTATGCACGTCCGCGATGATTGCGCGAACGGCGCTATCCGTTAAAGAGCTCCTGAAATAATCGCTTTGTTGCATGAGTGATTTTAAATCTGCCTCCTTGCCTCCGAACTCTATTCGAAGCGAAAGAACCTACTTTGCAAAGTAAAGGATTGCAAAATGACTGATGCTTTAGTTCTATCAAAAGCACGTAGACATGTTCCGTTCACCTTACCGCGACAGCTAAACGTATTTAGGTAAACCCTTTAATATGTGACATTCTATAGGATAAACTGAATATACCAACCTGTCTCTTTCATATGTTGTGCTTTATAAAATGTGATAAACAGTACAAATTTTCCATTTAAAGATAACGTCAAAGGCAAACCAGTCATTTCGCATACACATGGTGACTGACATCTACTCATTTAATGGTTTGTTGGAAAATTATGGATCGATCGATTGAATAAAAAAAAAAAAAAAAAGTGAGCTAAAAATCAAAACAGAATCCATTTTGGAAAACCATAACATTTTTTCTTCATTTTTTTGTCTTCATCTGCTTCTGACTTAAAGCACATGTGCAAAAGCGTCTTTACAGACATTTTCTAGAATCGATTTAGACCAACACTTGCATACTCAATTCAAGTCAATTCAACTTTGTTAATAGTTTATCTTTATATCACTACGGTCTAAACGAGTTATGTCGCCAATGTTGAGTGCTGTGCGTTGCCGTGGTTGACAACCATCTCTTCTAGTTGTTGGTGTTAATGCATAAAAAATACGATTTTTATAGTCATCGTAACCTTATCAGAGTGAAGAAGCTGTTTCAACATATATTTATACATAGAGCGTGGAATTGCATGCATATAAACCAGAGAAGTTGTAATAAATTTAATGTAAACAGCGCGCGCGCGCGCGTCTTGTTTCAACAGATTTTTAATACATAGACAAGTTTACTTTTAATTATAATCGATATGCAACTAAGCAGCATCAGAAAAGTGCATCATGGTATAGTTAAAGTTATCGTTAGGTAAAAACAAACCAGTCAAGTGTATGGCGGATTCATAATAGACGTTTGCTGCCAATAAATTTGTAATGAAAAAAAATAAATTGAATGCAAAAATACTCTTAAATTTTATTATCATTTTTACATACTAAAATGTGTAGATAAGTTGCTTACAAGCCTTTAGTATCCTTCCAAATGGCATTATTTTTTGATAGTAAAAGTTTGAAATGAGATCTTTAAGCGATGAACATACGCATGATGTTTACAACAAAATTCACAGGGTGTGAAGATAAATTCGATAAACAAGTAGCGAAGACACCTACCTACAGTTCCCTTAACAGATCTCTGCGCACACTAACAGGGCTCTCTGTTAGATATTCAGAAATAAAATCTAGTTGGGTTTGGAAGCCTACTCCGTCCAGATTAAATACCCTACACCATCCACCAGTTATTCATATAACGGCATTTCAAAATGGGACCTGGTCGAAAAAGTGATCCGATCCGCAAAACTTTTTGAATGGAGGTCGTTCTTGGGCCAGGGCATGTCAGTGTACCAAATTTAATCGAAATATCTCTAAACTTGTGAGCTGCAGGTTGAAAACAACACGGGCGGATGGGCGGACGGACGGAAGCACACACAGAAATACAAGCGTTGCTGGATGCAAATCATGATTCTGAATCGATAAGTATAATGAAAGCTGGGTGTATCTCGAATCCTGCCGTGTGTTGCATAAATCCGCACAACCTTAAGCCCTCGACAGAGAAGAGTGAAAGCTAAAATGGAACAATATTGCTACTGTACGTGAAGAACGAAGCATTGATAATCACATACATTGCTGAAAGCTCTACAACGCGGTATATTTAGGGTTAAGTGCTCCTCTCAAATGCAATTCTAAGAAGACGGTGGGAATAGCAAGCCCTACAAGAGTCACAGGAAAACAAGACGGATGGATCGACAAGTTAAATCGATTCAGAAAATGATTCTGAACCGATTTTTATAATAAACAATGAGTCTGTCTTAAGGGCTTTTGTTTGGGTTACATACACCCGCCCAAACTTAGTTTATCCTTGTGCCATTAGTGTTGTGGAATATAGTAAGTAAATCAATTTTTGGTATTTTAAGCAATAGTTTGAATTGTGCTAAATTTCGCGCAGGTCGATTCAAATTTTGAATTCGTCCCATATATGATGACCCTTTATATGGCAGCAAATTGTTTTGTCAAACTTTTGATGATAATAATCGTGTAGAATGTTTAATTTCTGACCTTAGCCGCCTATCACGAGTGATAGTTTCGTAAACACTTATGATTTTCATCATTTTATTTTGCTGGATAGTGTCTCGATATTTAGCACATATTCTTGCACTTTGCAATTTCTTTATCTCTCTCTATATTCAAGTCGCAAATCCTGCTGCTAGTTCTAGTTTTCCTACTTCTCGCTCTATTATAGAATTTTAGAAAGCAAATAATGCGCACTCTTGTGTCACATAATGTGAACTCAGTTACACAAATCCCTGCAGCCTTTTTCTTGGCTTAACGTGACATGACATGATGACTGCTTTCAATGTCATTGAACAACATTGAAGGATGGTGTTGCCACTGTCACTTGTTACTTGTCTTTCGGACATTATTTAAACTCTACACCAGTTGTGATACATGGGTATATTAAGTTTGTGCGGATGTAACAAGCAACAAGCAGAAGAAGATCGTACAGATTTACTTTTTATTACACAGATCGATTTAAAGTCGTTTTCTGAATCGAGCTAAGCGTGTCTGTCCATCTGTCCATTATTTAAGTCGCAATTTTTGAGATATTTCGATACAGTTTCGTACATTGACGTGCGAACGCTATTGTAAATGGATCAGATAACTTTTTTGACCCCTTCCTATAAATTGCCTTATTTTTGGAAAGTCGTTATATGAATAACTTTAGAGTTGTTATAGGATATCCAATGGTGGACCATGAAACACTACAGAGCTTTTACTTGGTTTACTTTACTTTTATTTACTAATTACATTGTTTCACGGTACACATTACTTCAATGCACAGTTTGCTGCCAAGTTTTGTCATTTACATTATTCTTTGTGTACCACATTAGAGCCGAGTGTATCCTTTCCTTCAAACAAAAAAATAAGATTCTTTGTTTGGTATGTAAATCTATATATTAAGCAAGAGAGACACATAAGGCTTCAGCAAGATGCTTAACATATAAAGTATTTTATAGAAAAATTGTCCATTTTGTTTAATTTCAGTGCTATTATAACGAACAAATTTACTTTCAAGTTTGTTTTTGTTTTTCTTTTTTCGTAAAGTTCAACAAGAAATTCTTTAAATATTTTTCACGCATTGCATTGCATGCAAAAATAGAATTGTCTGTGAGTTTCCAAAGGACAAAAAAAAACAAAAAACCTATCATCTGTTGCAATTACCAATTTGACCAAAACTATTTTTATTGGGTTCGAATAGTTTAAAGGTTAACGAAAACGAAACAATGAAATCAGCAAAGCTGTTACTTTAAATATTTGCTTAACGACTGAATGTTGGATAATTTTAAAAGCAACTTGGCTTGCAACAGTATAAAAGTAGTTGCACAATATATGCACGTACATATGGACATATATATATATATATATATATTTGTGTTTATGTGTATTTTTATATTAACATTGGTATATAATGAATAAAATGTTGTTGACATAAAGAAAATAAACAAAAGTGAAGAAAAACAACTATAACTATATATATATATATATATACTTGAGACGATTTGGTAAAGATCTACATTAGAGCACACCAATGTGTATTTTTAGTATTTTTTAGTCTTCTGCATTGTATTGTATTTGCTTGTAGAATTAAGAAGCCAGCAACTGTGTATAGAAGACTCCACAGACTGTCGTCATGATCACCATCATCACCATCATCATCATCATCATCATCATCATCATCATCATCATCATC
>KK502800.1:202500-213308 GCA_000688735.1 Glossina austeni
AACAACTTTTTCCCATCTTCCTCGGAATATGACGATACGGTGTCGAAAGAAAGGCATTGTTCTTGCAGCATTTCAACCATCGATCCATTTTTGCACTTCTTCAGCATTACGAAATCGGGTGCCAGCCGAGCTGCCAAGCCATGCTGCATCGATCTGAATAAGTGGCAAGCAGAAGGCTCTATCTGTGATGAGTGCGCTGGAGGCGACAGGACTTCGCATTTGAGCTGCCACAGTGTACGCTTGACAGCTCTTGCAACGTGTGCATGAGGATGATTTTGCATCTGTTAACCGCTATTTGCATTTGATCAAATGAAATCGGTAGACGTCTGCCGACTCTTCTACGTTGACACCACCAAAAGGGAAGAGTTGTTCCTTATTGTGTTAAAACACATCACAGTGTTTTGGTAACATTGAACTTTACCCTATTAGTAAGCCTGCATTTTGAAATTTTGGCGAGGTCTTGATTTCTCGGTGTCATTCACTCAGCAGCGTTTGTTGCGCATTTCGGTGTTCCTAGACGTCTTGGTGAAAGAGAATGAGTGAACCAGAGTGCAACCGTCTGCTAATGAATATATAACTTTCGGTCCAGCATAGAAGATCGTTGTTGGACACCAGGAAGCTAGAAGAAGAAAGGATAGTTCGGTCTGTTTCGTTCTGTAGGTCATAGAATAAAATGGTGACTTCTGTGGGCAGTGTATTACAGTCTGTTCCAACCAAATGAAAGCATCGCTAAGGAAGCTTACCAACAATAATTAACGCAATTCCGAGCGAAAACGCGCACGATATTCTAAAACTCATGTTTTTTGTTGGATTTTAGTATGAAGGAATTTACAAGTAAAACTGCGTCAGAAAGTGCTTGCATTTATAATTTGGTATGTCCTTTCGTCCCCATTGTTAACACAGGTTTTAGGAGATGATTTATTGTTTGTTCGAATAGCGCTTCGATTCTTATGACCTTAAAAGACAAGACTTTCTTTCGAGATGGAATTCGAAAATTGCCCGAAAGATGCGAAGAAGCCGTAACTAGCGATGGGGAGTTCGTTCGATAAAATGCATTATACAACAACAAAAAATCTCGAAAACTTGTTCCTAAATGACGAAACTACTTAAATTGCAGGGGAACTGGTTATGTGAAAAGATTCAAATTTGTATGCTTCACTTATAAACGATTAACAAACGTACCTGTCTTTGCGCTTTGTGGGCTTTGCCCACAAATTTAGTTACTTTGGTAACTCTTTTATTTTTGTCATATCTTCCATCGAAAGAATCATATCTGGCAGGGATGTTGTTTCGATTGTAGACATATTTTCAAGGGAACTGAGAATATTCTTAATGTTTCGTGTTGTAGTGAAATTTAAAAAGGTTTTGTAATCGTTTATAACCAGTTTGGTATGGTTAAATAGGCTGCCGATCTTTCCGTGTTGCAATCACGACTACACACGAACCTCGCTAAGACCAACAAGATTTCTATGTTTTTAACTTTGCCGCCATTACATAGTTCTAAGAACATCGCAGCTATGCAAAACGGAAAAAAATTGATTCGAAATTCTGAAACTGATCTCAAATTTGTATCTTTGCATTTCTGCCTAATAAAGCATTTCTGCGAAAAACGAGTGAAAAGCCATTAAATTTAGTAAAAAGATCGTTAGACCTGAATAAACTAAAAAATATATTGACGTAAAAAAGACAACTGTTTCCTCTTCAATAAATGTGTTCGCACGTTAACTACTGCTACTGCTGCTCAACATTTTCATTACTCGCTTAAGTCGCTTAAAGGTTTAAATTCTATTTTGAAAGATAAAGACACGTCGGGAATTCCTCCTCTAGCTTCGATGGAGAAGTCCATGTATGATGAATTCTAAAAGAAAATCTATTTTTTTGATAATTACTCTAAAGGAAGCTTTAATTAACTTACCTTAACTATTGGTAGACTGTTGTAATTCCTTCGGGTAATATCCACATAGACTTGCCTTGAAATGTATTTCACTCTTAACGGTTGTCCTGAGGTCCGCGTATTAGTCAATATGTCTTCCATTTTACTTAGGAATCTTATTCCAAGTTCGATTCCATATATCTCTAATACTTCCAATACCTTGCATGCTTTAATTAAATTCAAAAGTTGAAATCTCTGCTCCTCCTTACCAAGAAAAACTGCCAATATTTTCAAATCGTTTACTGTACATGACTTATTTATCATATAAAACGGGCCAGCGAATGAATAAATTCTATCCTTTAGTATTTTAGTTAAATCTATAAAAAATTTGCTATCTTGCTGCATACATAGTATCAGCCGCAAATTTCGCATTTGCGCGATACTGGCTATAAAGGTTGGATAAAGGTGTACGCTTACAGGATGCATATACAGCTCCTCTAAATGCTTGCATAGACCAATACCGTCTAATTGGCACGTATGGAAATAAGACATCACTTGAGGAGGAGACAATAATCTTTCGAATAGAATTAATCGTAGTTTTCTTAAGTTCGGAAAGGACTTAAGCAACACGATGTCTTCTTTAAAGGCACTAAATGACAAACTTCGAGCATTTGAAAATTTGAACTTTTGCAATACATTTGTCAATTGTCTACTACTCTCGGTCATGCAATTATTGAAATTGAATACCTCGCAAACGAATTCCACATCAATAATTATGTCGCTGACGGCAGCGAGGTAATCTTCAAAATCAGGTAACGATTTCTCAAAATTTACATTAACAATATTTACACTTAATTGCAAGTGTTTCTTCTTCTTCCAAAATTGTTGTACTATGCCTTCGAAGCGAGTGCATAGCTTTCGAACTCGATTTTGCTCAGCACCATTAAGATATTGGAACACTTCTAGAAGGCAGTCATCATTTAAATCGAATAAGTTTTTCGCTAAAGTCATGTTTTTATTTTATTTTATTTTTTTATTTTATTTTTAGAAAGAAAGAAAATGTGCGTGTCAGTATTTTCCTCCAACTCCAATTGAAATATATTTACCATGATGTTGGCTTGCAGAGACATATCTATCATCTATTTTGCGCCGTTTATTTGCGGGTTCCATTGCAAGGAACAGAGAATGGCAATAAAATATATTTTTGTTTGTTTTGACAGCACAAAGTGATGGCCTGCTTCGAAATAAAACGACTTGAAATTTCAAACTTTTTTTCTTTGTACTCTATTTCATACAGATTATTTAACTTGGCAACTCTAGGTTTTGTATCACATTAGCTACTTATAAAGGCTCGACTTCATTAGGTTCGTTATCCTTTTTGCAGTTGAGCATATTCTTTATCGAAGGCCCTATGGTAATGTAACTCTTTGCCTGCTTGATAGGTGTTTTGATAGGTCGGTGTACCATGAAAATTTCATAAAATTCCAATGATTGATTTAAAAAATTGGGCCAACTTTGTCCAAGGGCGCTGAGTGCGAGCCACATTAGCTTCGACTAATCTGAAGCAAATCAACTGCTCTTTGCAGATTACATCGCTTGAACGGAATCATGGTTCCTTTATCCCACATATACTGTGACTCGGGAAATGGATTTGTTTGAAGCTGTTCATCGAAAGAAAGTTTAAATATGCTTAACAATGGATTTGATCGAAATCTTTAGCTGCGGCTACGTTTAACTACTTTGCCTCTCAAGTGCGTAGCAACTTTCTCTTTATTTTACACATGAAATTCAGCCGGTTCTTAGAAATAAATCCTACGCTAAGTATTATCAATAAGGATTAAAAAGGATTGAAAAGAAAAGTGAAATGAAGACAAAATAGGAAAATAAAAAAAAAAAACATTATTTATGTTTATTATTTTGTTATTATTTTTATTTATTTATGGTTAAACACAGAAACAAAATGAAAAAAGAAAAACAAATTTAAACGGCAGGGCCTTGAAAACCATGAAAATGTGTTTGTCGTTTTTTATATATCTCAGCGAATTTTCGGTTGCTTCGGATTTGCTGAATAGAAAAAGAAGAAGAAAATCATAAGAAGCTCCTTTAATCCGATAAAACGAACGTTTTCTGCGAACTAAAATTTTTAGTCGGGCTTTAGCTCAATTTAATCTCTCGAAAAATACGATATACGCCGAAAAAAAAAATGGGCGAAAAATTTCGCCTTTTAATTAATGGAATTTTAGAGGGCTTCTTTTATTTATTTCTTTTATTTTTCTTGCACACTTCGCTTAAAACATAGATAAGTCAAAATCAGAGATTTTATAACACTAAGCTTTTCGTTTAACAGCAGCTTCACCGGACCTTTTTTTATGAGCCCAAGTACATCCAAAGCGCTGCTTTGTTGTTTTCCTCCTATGGTACAAGGCAAGTGAAGCTAATGGGATACATCACCAGCTGGGGGGCATTCTCAGCGATCATTATAACAAGCTGGGCACCCGATTTTTCCCCTGAAAGAGAATCGAGGAGATATTGCGCACTTGGTTTTAATCTGGCAGAAGAGATGTTGGAAGATCGAGTTATACTATAAAGAATCGCAGTTAGCGCGGACAAAAGATCAGTTATTATGACAGAGAAATACGAACCAAAGAAGATTTTTAAAATAGCTGTCGTAAAGCTCGAAAAGCCCATCACATTTGGCGGGGAAATTGGTGACTATGGCTTCACCAAACTGCCTGACGTTAATCGAGCACAAGAGGGATGCTTTGCACCGCTCAATAAATTCACGGCATACTGACAAATTGGAATGAACATCAAACTACTTTTTTATTTCTATTCATTTAGCAGTCTGTTCATCTTGCTGTAAAGATGTAAATTCGATTTCGAAGGATGATTTAAAAAATTCACTTCTCTCCTTTCATTTTGATCTGCTGTGGACAGGCTCATGAGAAAAAAAGTAGTTGTCTTACAGTCTGAGAATCAAATAAATAAAAAGAATTTATGCAACTCACTCGAGACGAACACACTCCATCCGTCCGTAAATAATGCCAGAGCGCATTTCATTTGCCAGGGGTTTTCTGAGATCCTTCTATATCAAATGGGTGTGTTAGGCCTTCATATATATACAACACTTGTACAATTTTTCACTTTTCAATCAAATCTAAAAGATCATGTTTCCACTGCCCAAAGAAGACAACTCTCAACATTTTTAAGTTAGTCATTGTAAACATGTCCGTATTCCATATATCAACACGATCCGAGAGTCAAAGACTTCTATCCTTCAAAGTGTTTTAGATGTTCATGGCCGAAGCAATCCAAATTCGAACGAGAAACAACAATTACTCCTGAATTTTGCATCCTGCCATCTTTCAGTAAATTTCCAACATCACCGATAAAATGGAGTTCTTTTCATTTTTGGAAAAGCATCCATATCTGCTAGGCTGGTATTGATGACGTCAGAATTTTGATAATGTCGACTTTTTTTCAAGTATGGAAAGCTTCTAAGTACGAGGAAGTCTTCTTTTTCTTGTTTTCCTCGATTTTCGTAAGCGACAGATCAGTTCGGTCGTTCCAAAATAGTTGTAATATTGAAATCCGATGCAAATATCACTTTAAGAACCGAACCATTGAGAATTTCCAGAAGGTCGTCACAATCTTTAGTGACAAAGAATGGAAATAAATTACTCGTTCGATTTTCCGTATAGCCTTCTTTTTAACAACTCATTGCTCAAAGGCTTACTGTGAACAAAAAATTTTTTGATTTGTCCACGTTTGATTTTCTGTATAATATTGACAACATAAACTCATTGGTTGCTGAGACGTGAAAATATTTAAAAATTTTTTCATATATTTTTTTTCTTCTAAAAATTCAGCAGATGAATTGCCGCGGAAAAAGTTAACTGCAAACACAACACTCTTTGCCTGAACCTAAATGTTAGTTTCGAAATTTAAGTTTAAGTTTATTAATCAATAATTAATCATTAATTGATTAAGAAAATTCAATGAGTTATTTATTAAAATTAATTGAAATTAAAGCAGAACTATGATTATGGCTTGTAGGAGACCATAAAGCAACGAGATATAAAACATTTGACAGAACATGTGTTCGAGGTGTCAAAGGAAGCAGCCAAGGGCTTAGGTTCTTCATTGCAGCCAATGCCTCTACCATCTACAGCACCTATACCCTACAAAAGTTAGAGTATAACTTGCAGGTGTGAGGGGGAACATCCAAACTTTGCTTGGAGGCTGTCAAAAGCATACAGCGAAAGGCGACGAAAGTGTGTCCAAAACTCAGCTTAGGCATAATGTGGGCTGTGTTGTGCCTATGTGCAGGTACAGCCAGCGCAAATGTTCTACAGAGATAAAAAAGATTTGTCCACCAATTAAGTCCGTTAAAAGAACTACGCGGCTTTGCCAACGTTTCCATTCGTTTGGCCTGGAATTGCCTGCAACCGTGCCCGCCTTTGGAACGAAGAAAAGAAAAAAGAAATGACGTATTATATTAATGGCTGTGCCTATTGCAAAATTATAGGTGAACACAATGCCACCAAAATTCGATCCCGCCGAAGAGAAATTAGTATATTTGCGCTGTGTTGAAAGTGAAGTTGGTGCTACTTCCTCAATGACTCCAAAGATCGGTCCGTTGGATTTGTCCGCCAAAAAGGTTGGAGACGATATTGCTAAAGCGACTTCTGACTGGAAAAGACTTAAAATCACTGTTTGTTTGACGATGCAAAACAGACAAGTCAGCATATCGGTGGTACCCTCAGCTGTTTCCTTAATTACAAAAGCCTTGAAAGAGTCACAGCGTGATAGAAGAAAACAGAAAAACTTTAAACATTCGGGTAATATAACATTCGATGACATCCTCTACATTGCACGCATCATGCAGACGAATTCTAGGCACCGCTAAAAGTCTAGGATGCACTGTGAGCGGACGTCCGCCTCATAATATCATTGAAGATGATGGATTTGTAACAGATGTTATAGTAAAGTTTTATTTTAAAAAACGCCTTGTCTCACTTCTATTCACTGCTATTTCATAGCTTCACGAAAGAGAAACATTTTTTCTTTTCTTTTTCAAAATTAATACATTTGAACGCCTATTTCCCACTAAGTGTGAACATTATATTTGCAATTTTCCTATTATTTCCGTTTTTTTTTAAATTTGTACTCTTAGCTCGTGAATTATTGAAAGGAAAACAAATTTGGTTAAATTAATATTATTATGCATATCTTTAACCATAACTTAGATACGAACAATTGCTTCAAATATTTAATGTAAAAACGAAAACGAAATAAAATGTTATTGCTAGCGACACCGAGTAACGATTCGATTAACACACTGCTTCACCATTCTGCCTAACGTAAAACGTAACGAATTATATTTTAGTCTCACGCAAAAGCGTACTTCTCGTGCGAATATTTATAGTGGGTCCGAGAAATCTACCTAAGCTGTTTGAATTTGCTTAGCAATATTTAGAAGCTTATTTTTAATAGGGAAAGAGTTTCAAAAACAAGCTCGGCCCATCCAAACTTCCCACATTCATTTGATTATGTTAAGTTATAATTTTTCAGTGATTTTTCTTCAAGAAATGCTAAAAATCGTAAATTTTCTCTCATATAACGATGTTTGCAAAATATGGCTTTACATAGCAGACTGGTTGAAAATTGGTTCTTTCTTTAGCGGATATATCAAAAATCGACGCGATAATAATTCCCATATGTAACTTGACCCCAAAAATGCAAAGAAAATCTTTAAAGAGCCAGATGGAGCAGAAGCTGAGTTTATCTCAAGCTTTGCACACGGTGCTACATACATCTTGATAAGTACTTAGAAACAGGGGTCCTTAAAATGCATAAAATCTTTCAAATTTAGGTGGATCCTATAAGAAATATTGATCCCAAACTTGGCGCAATATATTTTTCTAACATAAGGTAAAAAGGCCAGTCCAAATAATCTGGATGAAAAAGCCGACATGATCATGTTTTAACAAAAGTTTTTTACAATTCTAATGCATTTAGGAGATGAGTGACGGGAAAGATTCACTCCAAGAGAATAAGTATAACTAATACTCTTTTTTTGTTTTCATTTTATTATTATCTCTACTTTATTCAGCACGGTAAACGTGTTTTTCAAATATTTGCTTTCCATTGTTCGTTCGTTGTTTTATGAGTTTACAGCACAGAAATGTATGTTTAACGACTTAAAAGTAAATAAACGTAAAATACTTCTCAAGGTCCTTTAATAAACGTAACAGTATGTTAATAAGTTTTGAATTGTTGTAATAGATCTTGCGATTGTGTTAATTATTTGAAATATCATCTAATCATATATTGGTTTATTAATGATTGTATTATTCTCTTATACATATATATATATATCTTATATATTAATGAAGCTGTTAATTTAATTATGAAATAATAATTAAATAAATGGATCATTAGGTATTCTTATATTGATTATAAATTTATATAAATAAATATTACGACATTAAAAAAAGGTATAATGTTGGAGAAATATATCTCAAATTAATAACAAATCTTCAAATATATCGCATGCGAAGAATTAGTTAATAAGTTCATGATGCGATTTATAAGAAAAATTCAACGAAGTTGTGTCGAGTGGGTCTCTAGAAAACCTAAAAAATCACAGAATTTAGCATAAATTACACTTGAATTAAAAACATTTCTATTTTTCACCTCGGCTTACATCGAGTTCAAAGAACATACATTAAATTCATCACTTATTTGAGTAGAATTTCTTATGATCAACCGATGATATTAATTAGGAGTAGCCATGCGTGTGAATCGTTCAATCCTCCTGCGTCTTCTTCAAATCCATTAAGAAAAAATTTTGTTATTAATAATGTAAATGAATTTCGCTTAAATCGAACTTTCCGGACTTAAGCCGAACTTTCACAAATGTCCATTAAAATTCTATCAATTCACTTTTAAATTAATAAGATTTGTATAGCAAATGCTGGAAAATATCGCTTGCGAAGAATTAGTTAATAAGTTTAGCATGCGATTTATAAAAAAAAAAAAAATCACCAAAATTGTATCGCCTTTATAAACCGACTACGCAATTTTCTTTTTATTATCTCGGATTACATCGTCTTCCAAAAATGTCCATTAATCAATTCACTCAATTAAATAGGATTTCTTATGAGCAACCAATGACATCAACACATTCGCAGACGTAAATATATATAGCACTGGTTTTCATTGCGATGAAAAGTGACATAAATGCTATAGCATTTCAATTTTGAAGCCAAAATATTTTTCATTTAATATGATATAATAATGAAATTTGTCGAATTATTGACTAATCGATTTTTTAGGTTTCCCCATATTTTATTATGTTTTCTCTATGTACTTGCTTCGTACATTTCTGTAGAAAGACAGTAGATTCTCTTATTGTCCCCTTTTCTCATGTTTTCTCTTATATGAATGCTAAAGCATTTACGCTACAGCGTTCATTGTTACAACGGTTAAAATGTGAACTTCTAACTGCTCTTAAAAAAAGGATTTAATCAGATTTCCAAATCACTGAAATTTCCACTATTCACGAGCTTGTTAATCATGACTACTTACGAGTGGAAACCGTCCAGTTAAAGGGCGTTCTGTTCGACAAGATAACATAAATTGTTAAGACACCAAACGGATTTTCTCCTATTCTAGATCTGTGTCGAACTTCCAAAAGTGCCCTTTTGCAATTCTATCAAGTCACTCATTCAAGTGGAATTTGTTACGGTCACCCAATGATGTTACTTATAATTTATTATGAATGTGGATCGATCGTGTCGTGTACGAATTCATTTAGATAAAATTCCATTAATGATGTTAAGAATGCATATGAGTTTCCCTCACTCTAAATCTATGCCGAACTTTCCGCTTTTTCACAGTTGTATTTATATCTTCTTTTTTATTTCCTTTGATGTTTAGCTTTCGTTCACCTGATCTTTTAACTGTCAATTTGCCGGTCATTACAATTATGGAAATGAATAACTAAATACAATTTTTTTATTTTAAACTCTGCAATAGAACTCAATTTACTATTGCTTGCAACTGATATTGTCTAAAAAATGATATTTTCTTAAGTCATAAATATATACAAAAAAATTCGTTCCAATCCGTTGATTAGGTTTTCGTAAATAATTTTGAGAAAATGACCCAAAACTGTGTGCCCCCAAGTCAGCATTGCTTCTTAAGACAGTCACTTCAATGAAACTTTTTTATTTTCGTTTGGTTTTAAAGCTTACAATAAAAAAAAAAAAAATATAAAAAATGGTTTAAGTTATTAAAAAATGTTTACTAATAAAATATAGTATAACAAAATAAACGTAAATAAAACATAAAAAATATTTTTCATCTTTTGGAATTTCAACTCATGATTTATTAGCTTTAAAGCCTGTCGTTAACAAACAAAATAAACAATATTTTACGAAATTTTAACAAGAAAAAAAAAAAAAAATTATATATATATTAGTCAATAAAAAAATAAATAAATAAAAGGCGAAAACGATATTATGTTTCGCCTTAGTACGACGACTTTTTTGATACTACACCTTTACTTACTTTTCTTGTTCTGATAAAATGCACCGCAAAGCAAACATAACACATAGCGTAAGCGTAAGAAGTTCATTTTAAATTTTTTAGCATATAAAGAAATCTTGCTGATTGCTAAGCTACTGTTAAAATCATAAAATTTACAAGAACAACTTTTGCTCTCCAACTCATCTTTCGGTTTGCATTAATTTGGAATCGATTTATGGTTCTAGATATCAAGTAAGCTCCTTAGCTATGAGTTATGAGCTCGCTGCTGCCATGAGAAGAGAGCTTACAGCTTTTTTACTATCAAATGAAATAAAAATCTTACTATGGATTTGAAATTACTGTCCGGTAACATATTCAAATTACGGTCGAGTTTACTTGA
>KK502800.1:217174-230883 GCA_000688735.1 Glossina austeni
AATATTTCGCGCGGTGAGCTAATGGCTGGGGTTAACTCACCAGTTTTTCCCACAATTCCTGATCGTATATACTTTTCTTTTATATAAAGAGGCTTACGGCTTATGCATCTTCCTTTGTATACGTTATTAAATGGACTACTCTTTGAGTTACGAAGCAAGAGGTTTTGTTCTAGCTCATCAATGCACCGCGCGTTACAATACACTAAGCGGATTTCCTAAATAAATTCAATGAAATAAATTCAATTTTTCTTATAGAATACTGTCCCGTCTAATTTTTCTAATTTTCGCCGTTCACATTTCAATTCCTAATCAGATTATCTTTTTCCTTTACAATCATCCAAAAGGTTTCTTAACTAAGGAAATCAATTCCAACGTATTCCTAACTATTAACACCACGAATGGTGGACACTGTTTACCCAAACGCATACGTGAGTTGGTTAGCTTATCTCAAACACACGTCCTTCCAACTAAGGTTCTCACAATTTTCAATATCACAGTGATCTAGACGGATTGGGTCTCTTATTATGCTTTCTTGGCGTTTTGGCTCAATCAAAAAGAAAGGCCATTGGAGCTAACCCCGCTTTTGAAGCGAGTTGCCATTTCCAACCACCAAAATGATCACATTTCAAGTAAATCGGTTGAGGTATTTCGACAATCCAACCACTTCTACGATCTTGCCTTCTAACTTATCAGCTCTAAATGTAATCTTCGTTGAATACGTACGAATAATGTAAACCCAAGTCCACGAGTTCACTCGTGGACGTGGAGTCGTTCGTGGGTGAAATGATTCGCTCACAAATTTAACTCAATAACTCCTTCACTTCTAAGATTTGTTAAGGTATAGATGAACCTGTGAAAAATTATTCTTTAATAATTAATTAATAAATTTAGCATATCTTTAATTTTATCTTTAATTTAATTGTTACAACAAATGCCGAGTATAAATTAAATGCTATATATACCCTGGATATATATATAAACTTTTGGTAACTTGTATTGTTAGGTGCGCAGTTCATGCCCACTAGCCCTTTAGGCCCTCAACTTCCTTGGCTCGAACCGTCATACTTCGTCTGGTGGTATGACGTATTCGTCAAACATTTGATGGCCGAATTTTCAGATGACTCCGCGTTCATATAGGTTGTGCTGGAATATTTCATTTGTCCCTTGGCACAATCTGAATCGTTACCAGAGATGTCCATCTATTTATTAAGGGTAACTTTACTTTAACCCATGAAAACAAACAAGATAAATAATAAAGTTAAAAAATATTAGGAAGGAAGCACATATAAAACAACCTAAGCTTTTATAATTGCGATCACAAAAACAAAAAAATTAAATTATCGCCATCAGCGGCCGTTCATAGTTACAGTACAAATGCTGAAAGAACGCAATATACGAATCGAGTTATAACAATTTTAAAAGATATTACGCAACTTCAGATTTTTGATACGTCTTTAAAAATCCTGAAACTTATCTGGAGAACGTAATTTCATTACTAATTACTTTTTTTTGTCAACGCAATCGCCACAAATATGTTTTCCTCATATATAGGAGACACTAAACTAATTGCAAAAAAAAAAAAATTGTACCGAATTTAAATAAATGCAGATTTTTGATATGTTTTAAAGGACCCTGAAACTTATCAGAAACACCGAGGATTTATCATTCGTATATACACTCTGATATACATACGTAGGACACTAAATTAATTGTATGGTTGATCCTTCTACACTTTTCTTCAATGGAAAGAGTAATGAAGTTAGGTGTTTGTGATAGGTTTGAGCGTCCTTTAATATATATTAAAAATCTGCCGCTACGTCACACGACACACTTCGTATTTTGCAAATCTTCAACAATTGTCTATATACACTTCATATTAAACAGTGGCAATGTATATGTTTTTTCAACACTTTTTATAACATCAATGATCAATTAATTACCTTAGCAGAGGCGCGAACAAAGTGCGAAGATAGCCCACCTTTTAGTGAAGCCAAAAGAGTTGGTACAGCACAATGGGCTAACTGCGTGTCAGTAATTATTTTGTGCCTGTAGTAAGAACGATGTAGCAGAGTTTGTAATGAAAGTGCAAGTCATGTTTTATGACATTTACCGCGAACGATAAAAATTTTTTATTAATAATAAGGAAAATGTCAAAAGTGTATTGAAAAATCATGCAAAAGCTATCAGAATTTTCAACTTCCGATTATAATATTATTGCGAGACATCGTGTTTCTCTTTTTTTACAGTTAGATATTCTCTAGTTATCATAAACTTAATATTTGTGACGTTAGTATCGCTGTAAAGTAATATAAATGTTATTAGACCGTACGCTACTTGTGGTATAAGAATATACAGATGTGTGCAAAATCCAGAAATAGTTGAAATAGACCCGTTTTTTGTTATGCCAATCGAATTAGAACCCCTTTCTCTAAAGTTGTCTCTCCGTCTGTCGCTCTGGTTTTCTTGTGCATTCAAGCTACAGGTCGCAATTTTCAATATATTTCGATGCAATTTTGTACATTGACACGTTGTGGTTCAAGAAAGAACGCTCTTGAGAACGGTTCTGATCGGACCAATTTTTCGATCACTTCCCATATAAAGCTTTATGTTGACAAATCGTTATATGAATGATTGCTGGGATAGTGTAGGGTATTCAATAGCAGACCATAGTATTTTCACTTGTTTAGTATATAAACTTCAGTCATTTGATTGTTAATTATTTGTAAAATATTGAATAATCGCATAAAACTGACGATTTCATTTTTTATTTATTACATTTTTATGATTTTGCTTTCGTAGTTTTTTTATTTCCTGTTGAACTTTCATATTTGAATTTAAAAAAAAAAAAGAAGAGAAAACACAAGGAATTAACTGCAATTCTTATCTTTCTTTTCGCGCTTATTTTTGCAAAAAAAATTAATAAAAATATTAATTGCCTTCTTGAGCTAGAAAAGCTCGAATATGACAACAAATAAACATTAAGGAACGATAAGCAATGACCTTCCCTTCCAATTATAGTTATTAAATACATATGCACAACAAACATACATGCAAATACATATGCAAAAAACATTTTTTTTTATTATTCCACTTACATAAAAGCAGATAGATAGAAATGGAGACTGTCAAGCGAGCGCATTTTAAGTGATATTAAATTATTCTTAAGCTTTTTTTTTTTTTTTTTTTGATGCCATTATAAAGGCAATAACAACAACAAACAACAAAAGCAAACGTGTACAAAATTTGAATTTAATTAAATTTTTTTTTTTTTTATATTTAATTACAGATTTGTTACGGACGAGGAAGTGATATAAATAAAAATTAATCTATTTACGCAGTAACGCAAAGGTATTTAGAAAATTTTATTTTTTACAAGAAAATCTTAAAACAATAAATAATTACTCAGATTGACTTAACCGACAAGTCGAAAATAAACCTTTAATTAATAATAATTAAAATATCATCAGAAAAATTGTTACCTGAAATTTCCCCTTATAATCGATTTAGAATTCGAACAAATACCGAGAATTCCACAAATACCGAGACCTATGTTTAGTTATCGATATCGATCAAACTTGATAGCTATCGACTATCGAGCAGTCAGCTTGTAAAAAGTTGCCCTCGATTAAGAGATTGAGTTTTAGGATTGAGTTTACTCTTTATCGACAGCTATAAAGCGGCCTTCTCTTCCCTTCCGCTCTACTCAATTTGTACTGATCAGCGTTGTGCCGACAAGCGTAACATATATCCGGCCAAAAGTATATTTATAAAATTAAAAGAGCAAAGTCAGTGGGTTAGAAAGTTTTCACCATTATTCGCCTTTCACCCGTCGCCGAAAGGTGCAACTTTGCCAATCGATATGTTTTACCCGAATGTATACGTCAGAGATCCTATAAAGTACGTCTACATTTAGCGAATAAAATCATTGCCACTGGCAACGGACGGACCAGTCGACAATCAATCGTACTTAAAATATGGTCTAGCGCACTGAAGATTGAACTCCGGTATGTTGACTTCTTAACTGCTTGCCTATGCTGTGTCCCGTCTATTGATGAGCCAATTAAAATAAAAACTGTACATAAATGTTAAAATGAATACTGTACACAACCAAACAATTATTCCAATAACGACTTTTCAAAGAAAGGCCTCATATAGGAAGTGATAGTGCTGCGATCCGAACCATTTTCAATAGTATTCGTAAATGTCAGCGTACCGAGTTTCAGCAAAATGTCTTAAAAATTGTGGCCTGTAGATTGAATACGTGAAAACAGAAAAAATAG
Organism: Glossina austeni; assembly: GCA_000688735.1. Lineage (NCBI taxonomy): Eukaryota > Metazoa > Arthropoda > Insecta > Diptera > Glossinidae > Glossina > Glossina austeni. The sequence continues at coordinate 221,455 of KK502800.1, forward strand.
ACAGATGGACAGACAAACTTAATAGCAGCAGAATCGCTTTTTGAATTGATCGGTATAGTAAAAAGTAAGTCCAGCTCAAGTTCTTCTAGGCGTTGCATTCATGCCCGCAAACTTTATATACCCTTATACCACAAGTGATGTAGGATATCAAAACTTTCCCCTGACTCTATGTATTTACTGCGTTCATGTGCGACGATGGGTATACAAGATTCGCCCTAAGACTGATATGACTTTTTAACTTGTTTTAATTAAAAAATTTCTTGCAACAAAAATGCGTTTAACTTTTCTTACCGTTGCATGTACACATACTGCAGCTAATTGTTTTCTTTTTCTCATGAATCATAATTTTTCACACACTTGATAGTCTGTCTACGGTACGAATTAAATACAGCGGTGAATTTCGTTGCACTTTTCTTTCTTTGTTAATTTTAACAAACCGAAAATTATATTTTAATATTTTCTTTATTTCAAGAAAAGTTTCGCTTTCTTTTATAGAAACTAACAATTAAAAAAATATAAAAAATTTACGAAAAAGTCTCACTTAAAAAATAAAAAAAAAAAAAATAAAATACTTTCACAATGTAAGAAAAATCATTAAAATTTTTTATATATTTTTTATTTTAATGCTTCGCATATATATGTAGGAAAGTATTTCCCTGGTTTTCATAGAAGCTATGTATGTGTATGTTCATCAATTTTAAATACATGAACTTTAACTTTATTATTGTGTTTCTTCTACTTTAATATAATTTTAAAATGAGAGAGAGAGAGAGAGAGAAAAAGAAAACAGTTAATGAGCAATAAAACAAATCGTGTCCGATTGTTAAGATATATGGTATATACCCTGAAGATTGTAATTTTTCATTTTATGTAATCAATTTTATGAAGTTCATTGATTCACGGTAATTATGATTAGCATTAAATCGCTTGCCATCGTTTTATATCTTAAACGAATTTTTAAACAGAATTTCATTTAAAGCCTTTCAAAGACATTTTCTTTTATGGCGCAATGAAAGTATGAAAAAAAGGTGATTTCCATATAATGAGAAATTTATACGTTGAGAAATTGTTGCCAAATTTCACAAGAAATTTTTAGCCTCCTCGCGCCCATGACCACACAGCAATGGACTTATAGTTCTTTTTTAGTTATAATTGCTGGCAATAATGAAAAGGAAAAACACTTGACTAACTTAACTAATTCTGCACATAAATCCCGCAACAAGAGAAGTTCAAAAATATTGCTAGAGACGCTAAAAAACAGCGCTTTCAGCACTCCATCTAATTGCGTATATTATTAAAATTTGATAAAAATAACGTCAACGAATATATTAAATATATTGTCACGAAAATGTCATATTTGAAGATTTGAGTTTTTGTGAAGGCTGGCCGATTTTCTAAGAAACCAAATTCCAACGAAAGGGAAAGACAGATAGATACATATTCATAGGATCAGCAGAACATTGGGCGGAAAAAGGGCTTAGCACAAAATTTCGTGATGAAGCTCGGTATTGCTAAGTAAATTGCTTCTAAAAGTTTTATGATAATTATGATTAGCATTAAATCGTTTCCCAATTTTATATCGTAAGAGATTTTCTTAAGAAAGGACAGCAGTAACTGTGAAAGAAGGGAGCAGATCCTTCCCTATATGGATTCTGTAGCGATTTTCGTGAAATGTACCCGACAGGCAACCGATGGGAGACCGGAGGCACGTACGTACGTTGCTGCGATGATATGGCGAATGCCGCAAACCTTTACCATCATGCAAGAAATTGAAGAACAGGAGCAAAGAGAAGAACAAATGGTGGCAAAAATTGATCAGAAACAACTAGTAACGGCACTGAAGAGAAGCAAAAGCAACAACAGGCGATAGAAATAGCAACAACAATATTCAAAGAACAAAATCACTAAACGGAGGCGAAAATTGAGGACAACCTTCAAGGAATGCAAAAGCTTTTTAACGAGCAGATAGTTGAAGTATCTGTGCAGTATGCAGCCAATATGGAAGCTCTCGCCAGGAAAGTGAAGTAGTGAGCCATTTTGATGCTTAGGTGCAAGCTTTAGAAGAAAAAATTTGCAACCTTAGGGAAAGAGGTAGACGCGTCAAAGCAAACAATGGTTAAACTGCAACTTGGGAGACACTGCTTCTAAAGTTAAAACATACATAAGTGATGGCGCCCTCAGTGCATCATCGAAAGAATATCAGAAGGAGCAGCATAAAAAAAAAAGAAGATATCAAAGTTGAGCACTATGTTCGCGAATGCAAAATTTCGCCAGACTGGGTCTCGTTTTATTCTATCCACCAATAGTAAGGCGAATTTTAAGCCTAAGAAGTCGTTCGGTGTCTAGCTTAAACACCATGTTAACAAGGACAGCTCAAATAAATTAGCATGCAGAGCCATCAAGAGATCTCCTTACGGATTCCGGAATGCAGAAAAGATGCTGAAGGACGCATGCCTGAGGAATATAAAGTTAAAAAAGAGATGTTGTCGTTTGCCGTAGTATGGTAGAGACAAATATATAGGTAGCGAAAGAAGGCAGAGGAAACGCTCAACTGGCCGATGATGATCTCAAGTTAATACTAGTTCGTAAAAAGGGTAAGCCTCCTACTAGGAAGCAAATCGATAAGGAACAACAGCGTATTGGGCTCAGTGAAAAAGCCGTATTGTCGAAGGCGAATGTCTGCGGCGCATACAGTACCGCACAAATGTTTCACTCACCAGAAATTTTATTGGACCCGCGTGCCAAGTCCGCAAGAAATCATAAAAAAACACCACATAGGCCCGAATGGAGAGCACTTTAGCGTCAGAAAAACTGTTAAAGGGATTAAACGGAAATTCTGCTGGGCGGATGAGATCTAGTCCAGCTGTATAACCGATCGTATAATGAAAGATTGTCAGAAAATTTGCAATCTAAGTGGGAAGAGCCATGTGCAGCTATCACAGAGTCCTTCGGATCCAGAAACATCGAAAAGGCAGAAGTCAATTCCAAAGCGAATTGAATAAAAGAACGTAAGAGCGGCAGTTTAACGTATAACGACTTGTGCAAATTCTTATGACTTTGTGGACCTAGATTGCAATGAAAATGGAAAAACCCAATTTAACTATGATCCAAATGGCCGGCATGCTCGGAAGGTATGAAACCATTTCACTCATAAATGATCATTAACGCTCAGCGTCACAAATGTAGATTTTTTTTTATTTTCTTTTGTGAACATTGAATGCTTTCCACATCTTTTTTTATTCTTTATAATATAATTAAGTAATTTTTTTCTCAGCATAAAAAAAACGTCCCGAAAAAGTGTTCTGTTTTTGTGTTGCCAACAGAATTCAACAGAACTTTTGTAAATCGCGTTTCCGAATGAAACGAAAACTCCTTTTGATTGGAACATTAGTTATCGGTTAGTTGAATGAAACCATACTTGATCTTACAACAAAAAGTTGCCTATTGAAAAATTTCATCAAAAAAAACAAATGTACTCAAGACATATGTGGAAGCAACGGACAAGTCTTTGTTATATATTGTTGTTGTCGTAATTTTGCGTAGGAAATGCAGTTTGATTCGATCTTCGAAAGAATATTATTTAAAAGCTCGCCCATTCACGCGGATGTGTTAAGTGCATAGACTCAACATGCTTAGAAAATATATTTCAAAACTTTTACTTTCAATATACCACAATTTTAAGGTCTTCCAGACCAGGTCTTAGTTTATTTTTTTTTTTGAGTTTACATTGGCGAACCTGAAAATGATTTTAATATTTCAGACAAATAATTTTTATTGATTATGGACCTGTGAACCCTTTCACTTTAAATGAGAATTTAGAATGCACAAGTAATGGTATTTATTTACCCATGCAATTCAGCTACACTAAAAGAACAGCCAACTAACTGACTAACAATTCGATTGTCGTGGGTTCAAATCTCAAGTGTGGTAGAATTTTCAGTAAAGCCAATACTACTAGATGTTAGTGCTAAGTCTAAAATTTTAGTCTTAGAACTTATTTCTCTGTTAAAATTCTAATCGATTTATTTGTTTATGAGTTATACGTGTTCAGGTCTTTGTTTATTAATCATTTATGAAAAATTGAAAGCGACCGAATTTATTCGGTGTGTATTGCAGTCTACGATATTTAATTTACTATAAACACGGTTGGCTTGTCGTATTCGACTCTCCAACTCCTTTCATTTGATAAATCCTGTTAAGAAACAAGAAATCCTTTACTTTGTAGGGTCCAGCATATTTACACCGGAATTAGTTCCCTTTTCGACAGATAATATGTGAGGAATGTACAGAATAATTTTCAATGTTCTGTTTTGGTTACAATATATCACTTATAACTTTATATGGGCGTAGCTCCACTTTTGCACATGGTTAGCAGAGTGTTTCATTAAGTAAACATAGAAAATTTCAGCCATCTAGCTTTCGCAATTTATGAGTAATAAGCAAAAATTTACAAATTTTTATTTAGATAAACAGAATTCCCTTTAGTGCACGCCTTATTTTGGGCGTGTGCACTCACTAATTTGTTTCATTTTCAATATCGACGGGCGTTCCAGAACTTCCAATGTTTTCCCCAAACTTGAAGCCGCACGCGAAGACTTTACACAGGCAGACAGACGGACGGACATGTGTAAATCGATTTGCAATTTGGTGCTGATTCGGACTACATATATTTTATAGCGTTTTTGAAGCATCTTTCTGGGTGTTGCCGACGTTTTGACAAAATGAGTACAACCCTACTCATCGGTCGTGGGTATAAATATTTTACTTCCGTTATGAACGGCTACAGAATAAGCCGCATTTTTCTTATATAAAAGAAAAAGTAACATGAAAATATATATTACTGGAAAGTCAGATACAATCTCGTGCCTCAATAGATAAAAAAGTATTGCAGCAAATTCTCGAGAACCCTTCTGTCATTCAATATGATACTAAGTTTGTTTGTGTATTGAGTTTAAATACATGAATACACATGAGACGATTTTTATTTAGTTTGTTAAAGTCGATCTCATATATTAGTTATGTCATCAGTTTTACATAAGCCAAGGTCAAGTAGGGGAAACAATAAATAATTAACAAGTTTACGACAAATATAAATTTTGAGCAACGTTTAACCAACTAAAGCAATTAAATGATTTGATATCAAATAAATTTAGTATGATTTCCGTTTATAATATTATTCAACACAATAACATACCGTAGGCCATTAAAACATATATCAATAGATGAAAAGCGAAAAAAATGCATACAACTCAAGTTTAATGATAATAATGACTTTTGTTTAAAGAAAAAAAAAAAAAACAAAAAAAAAACTCAACATCATTATTGGAATGATTCATTAGTAACGATTATAAATGATTCAGCAGAACATCATCATCATTATCATCATCATCATTATTATTATCATTATTATCATCATCATCAACAACAATATCATTATAATCATCCAGCACCACCAACCATCGTCAATTATCAATAACATCTTAACGCAACAGCATAAATGAGTTATAAAATGGAAAATTAATTCAATTGTGAAATGTATATAAACAATGTTGCCTAAGAAGTGATGTTATTAGTCTTATTCGATCTTCTTTATATTGAAGGAAACTTTAAATTATATATAATTTGCTGCAATGTTTGTTCGTTTAATTCGCTTGTGTGTAAATAAAAATTTTACGCACATAAACTTTAGACGAGACAATCAACTTTTCAAACTGTCAACGGACAACATATGCAACCGAAGAATATAAAGAGCATCAACATTAATATCAACATCAAATGTCAAACGATACACTCTGACGTTATATAGAAGAAGAGTAGACGCAGAGCCGACAAAGAGATGTAACAACTGCAACAATGTCATAAGGCAGCATAAATAAAAAAAAAGAAGCCTGGACGTAGACCATTTTCATGACCATAATGCTAACGATAAATGGGCGAGCATATGCTATTGTTGTTGTTGTTGTTGTTGATATTGTCAGTAAAAAACAAAAAGAAAAAAAGATTCAAATAAAATAAAATTAAATCAGTGCAGTAAACAATAAGTCCAAGTGCATAAAAGAGCAGTTGCTTATGAATTCGTATGGNTTTTTTTTTTTTTTTCAACCAAGAAATGCTTTCATTCCATGTTTCTTGATGCTCTTAACAAGTAAGCAAGGAAATCATTAATTCAAATGCAAGCAACTAGGTAGGCTAGATGGTGAGAAATGATACACAAAAGGTAGTTGGAAGAAATACAAAGACTTTGTAAGCGACATAATTAGTTGGTGCTTTAAATGTATTAATATATGTCAAATGCTAATTGACAGCTGATCCATGAAGGGGAAGTAGCTTAGTAGCTTAAGCCAAGTAGTTAGTAAACGTCGCTATCAAGTCGGCATACCTGGATTCAATTCTCAGTGCTGTAGAATTTGTACTGGAATTCCAATTGGGGTAAAAGCATAACACTTACCGATCGAGCAGAACACATCTCTCGCTGAATCGCTGCCACTTATCCATATCCTCTTTACTTGCCTTTCTCGAAAGTCACTATAATAGCTATCTTTCCGGATGAGTAAGCCGGAGTGTAATCGCGACTAACAAAGCCAGTGTTCGCGAGTACCAAACTCAGTTGCGCTGGAGCACACTTGGTCGTAGCTATAGTAAGTGCTCGGTCGATGAAATTCTAATAATTACCGACCGATCACAAATGCTTCCTAGAATACCGCTTTCCATCTCTCTCTCTCTCTGGCCCTCTCTTTCCCCTTGTTTCTAGGCATCGGCCTGTTACATCGCTAGGATGCATCAGCAGAAAGAAAATGATAATGGTATGCTTATGGTAGGCTGGTAAGACCAACCTATAAACACTTAAGAGCTTGTCACGACCCTAAAGGTCCATATCACTAAATAAAGTTAAACTTTTGGAGGAAGCTTCCCAACATCTTGCTTAAATGACTTTTCGTCCGTGACCTTATCTCCAAAGCGTAAAGATTTCGTGCGAACGCTTACTAAAGCAGTCGACGACAAGTGGTTGCTAGAAGACGATTTAAAAAATTGGAAGCAGAAGTGAAAATCGTTAGCAAGATTCGGAATGGTGTCACAGAATATCCCTAACCTCCAATCACTCTTTCTATATACCNTATTCATACAGTCGAAATAGTTTGAGTTAAAAAGTTTTCAGAAAAGAATTTCCTTCAGTTAATTACCGTAAATATAGCAGGCAGGGTTTCCCATACGCCGGTTAATTGTAAGCGGGTATAAATATATTCCAGAAAGAAAACGACATAACGACTATGACTGTAAAAAAAAATGTTTACCAAATGAAAACCAGTTTGAGAGAATAAACCCTATTATTAAGTATATAAATTTTCGGTCTTTCCTTCGTTACGTATAAAATTATACCCAAAAAAATTTGTTCATGATAAACATTTAGCTTTTGTAAGTCGGTGAAATTTCCGCTTCTTTGTTGTATTCGTATGATTTTGCCAGACGCACATTATTGGGGCGGCAAGAAAGCAATTCTCTTTTAAATTTTATTCCTTCGACTTTTTTTTACGCCAAACGAAAACATTGCTTTGCTTGGTGGTGCTTTTCTTTTCTCTTAAATTTTTCTTTTTTCCAAAAATTTTAATTCGACTTCGGTTGTGGCTTGATGTGAGACAGCTATCCTCCTTAAAAATCAACCCAATTCTTTTTAGCTAGAGTGAATAATAATCGGATAATATTGGTTACACAAACAACATGATGTGTTGCTATAGCTAAGCAAGAAATAAATAAATAACAAACAAAGGTGCTCTTGCATCTCGGTACCGTGAACGAAAACACAGTCCCTGTTTATTCGAATAAAAGGTTTTGAAATATTCTGCGTTGTTGCCAAATTTCACTGGAGATGTTATAGTGTGCTTGCACTTCGGCGCTCTGCCACGGTCTTTTTTGCAGAGCTCTGTGAAGCCGTTAGCAGAATTATGTTAAACGAAGGCTCGGAGGGATTTAAGTCAAAATGTAGTTAAAAGAGATATTTTCGAGAATTTTTTTATAAAATATTATAAACAAAACATGTCTGTCTCTATGTAAATTAATTAATATTTAAAAGCACAAAATTTTTACACTAAGTCATAAATGAAGTTGATAAAGCCAAAGTTTGTTTAGCTATTTCGGGGGGGAATCATGCCCTTTGAAAAATGAATGAAATGGGCGTGAATTCTCCTTTCCAACGATGTGCAGGTTATACTAACTTTTGCTTGGAGAATTTTTTTATGGAACTTTGAAAATTTCCATACTTAACATACTAATATAGGCTAACATGTAAGCAAAGTTGGAAAGGTCACTGTGGGCAAACCATGCCCTGTGAAAAAATGAAACTAGCACAGCCTTTCCAACGATGTACAAGTTACATTAAGTTTTGCTGCGAGAATTTTTTTATCGGACTTTTACAGTTTGTGTTACTGTTGTCTCCGAGACTCTATGAACTTTAACTTTATTTACTTTAATTTTTTTATCGGACTTTTACAGTTTGTGTTACTGTTGCCTCCGAGACTCTATGAACTTAAACGGCGTATTTCTTCGAGGAAAAGTATGAAGGTAACGCTTCACGTAAATTGTTTTTTGTTTTTCACATAATGCATGCATCGAAATATGCAAAGATCAACAAAGCCATGTGATGTGTACATAGGGAAAATAATGTACATTATGCTATGAAATCGAAAGATAGTTTTCTCACTTGGCATTGCTATAATTTTATCTACCACGATATAGTATTGGATTAGCAACCAGGTGGAAAATCCCTTCAAAGTCAATGCGATCCTTAATCCGCATACGTAACCGAATAATAATGGCTATTACCGAGTTGAATGTTCTCGGATTTAAGTCTTTGGTGCGGTAGAGTTTACTTTGATCGCAACTATAGTTAGTGCTCAGTCGCTTAAGCACTATCTACATACATACTAAACTGTGGCCACCATCTCCCCACCCATTTTTCTTTTACAACTTTTTTCCGAGTATCACTTTGTTACACCTAAAGGATACATTCCTTGATTTATTGATCACGCGGTAAATGGAAAGAAGTCCGTTTGTACTGATAATTTTCTTTAAGCGTGTTGGTGTGCGTACTTTATTTATTATAATGAAAAAACCTTTAGCATTTAATTTTTACCGCCTGCTGTGTTGCGGTTATGCATGCGATAGATAGGTTTGTGTGCGCATGCACATCTACATGTGTACCGTAATCTAATATGATTTATGCTTGATGTTTTTACTCATAAGCATTTTGTTAAATTTACCGTTAGTCCATTACTAAGAACATGCTTGCGACTGCAGTGAATACTGCTGCATTGCACCGCACTGCATGGCACTGCACTATACTGCCCTGCGATATTCTACCTTCTCTTTAAGCATTCATTCACTTTACACCTAATATTTGGTAGCTTTCTTTTAACGGATAATTCACCAAAGATG
>KK502801.1:0-19191 GCA_000688735.1 Glossina austeni
GACCAATAAAACTGGTTTTTTCATACCATATATTGGCAGTGAATGAAGGATGGAATCAACAGTATACTCCAGAGTCAAAGGGACCATCATTCGAGTGAACAGAGACCAGAGAAAGTCGTCCAAAGCGACAAAGCAATCTAAATTAGACTCAGCAGGTTATCGAGGTTTGGGACGCGCATGGTATAATATTGACCAAAAATGATCAAAACTGCATGCTGTGGAACATTATAAGCGGGGTTGGATGGAGAAATTACAAAACAACAAAAAAGTCAAATCGGAGACATACCAAGTGACGTGATATTAAGAAGACAAATTTTCACATTATCTAACCGCACTACTAATACCTTCAAAACACTTCGAAAATGTGATCTCAATAATAAATAAATAATTTTATTAAAATGACTATGTTAACCGTCTAGTCTATCTTTTTTAAAGAAAAAAGAGCCGAAAGTCTTAGTTATCAGTGCTCATGCTCATCCTGCTTTTAGTCGAAGTCCTAGAATTTATTTCGTTTGGCCTGAATGCTATAACAATAACTATAACAGTATTATAATGATATACAAAACATTTCCATTTTAAGCAAAACTATTAAAAAAAACTTGTTATTAAATTTATATTTAACTTAAATATTATGAAGATAAGCAAATGTTAAAAAGCGACCTTCTATGTGGCCTAAGTGTGACAACATTTATTATAAACACACCTTTCAAACTTTTTAAAGGAATTATAAACAAATTTATTCCGCTACTGTGAGACCGGTGCGAGGACCGCAAGCTTTTCGGAATTAATGTAAACAATTTTGTTGCAAATTCACGCGAAAAGAAAGAAAGAAAATGAACGTAAAATAAATGGAAAAGTTGAGCAGCTACAGCAGCTTGAGTTTCCATGAAACGAATGCGACAACAATAGCGTGGCGGGGGGGGGCAATGTGTGTAAAAACAGCCGACTTAAACACAACTCGTAAATGCACAATAAATAAACGCATACACACAAGCGAACAAATACTTATACTTTTGCGTAAGAAAGGAATAATACAAAAAACCAAACAGAACCGAGAATGGGTCACAAAATAGTGACTATAATGCGGGTATTATGAATGATTGCATACGTTGTTGGTTCGCTTGCTTTTTCCATTTTCTTTTTTGTAAAATTGTTGTGTATTTTTAAGCGTACACATATACAGCTTTACTCTCCTCCCGCAAAATACATGCACGCAAGCTGTTTGTATACAAATAATCATTTTAATCTTTTGCAGTAAAGTAAAAGTTTGCATACGCGTTTAAATACAAAAAAAAAAAAAAAAAAAACACAAAAAAGGAAAAGGAAAAAATCTGCTTGAAAAACAATTTTATCATGAAAAATTAACAGGAAAAAAAGGCAAATGCCAAAAACCAAAGCCTTCGTATCCGCTTACATGTCCTTAGAGACAAGCAAGCAAGGAAATATGTGTATACGGGATGCGAGCATGAAAACGAAAAGTCAAACTTTCGGCCGTTTTTTTTTTACCCCCCTTCTTACATAGTCTTAAACGCCACAAACTGATTATAAAGAGAATTTATGGTCAAATAGTTGGGCAGCTTAAAAAATAATAACAATAATAATAAATAAAAACAACAAAAAAAAAACAAAAAAAAAAACAAGGTAACTAAAGAGGACAAAAAATATGTATCAGCATGAATTTCAATTTAAAGGATTTAAATGCGTATAAAATGCTTATGTAAAGTAATACATGAAAACGCACCCACACACTCGCTCATTGACTTAACCAAGCGCGTGCGAACATGTTACATACATTCATGTATGAGCAGATAATTTTTCGGAAGAAGTACATTAAAAAAAATTACATGCAACAGAGCAAATGATCATCAGTTATATAAGCGTATGTATGTGTATATGTAATTTTCTTTAATCCTCTTCATAAGTGTGGATACAAATGTTGCGGGTATATAAGTGTATAATACTCGGTCACTGGATTGTTTCCATGTTAGTATAACGGACATACTGTTCAATGTACATATATACATACATACCTATATATATATATATATATATATATATATTTGTTTATTGTAAAAATTATTACTGACAGTTTTTCGACAAAGAAGGAAATGAATTTAATTGCAGTTATATACATACATACATACATACATATGCTTATGTCTCGTTGCCTAAAGTTCTTCTCAGTTATGTCATTGCCTGCCAGACTTTTACTATCACTCTACGCACTTTACTACTATAGAACATGGATGGACAGATAGGTAGGTAAATGAGTTAAGCTGATTTTATAATTAAAACTTACAGTTGAATATTGAGGCCACAATCGTTAAAGAATACATGCAACAATTCTGAAAAGTTTTTAATTCATGTTCTTCTGGCAATTTTTCGTTGTTTCTTTTCTACGTGTGCGCGTAAAAGGATATGTTCGCACATAAGTATTTATGTATCTCTCTCTCTCTCTCTCTCTCTGTACACGGACGTACATAACATATATTGTTTTTAATTATCAACTATATATAATGGAGCAGAGCTGTAGTAAAAGCTACAGCCACATTTCAAATAAATACCAAGAATTCGTAGCAGTGAGAGTAATTGCAATTAAAAAGCATCCATACATGTATATACATATATATATATATATATATATATATATTCTTCAATCAAAATACACACTACTTGGGGTTAAGTTAATAGAAGAAATAGCAAAAAAAGTTAATGGTAATAAGAAGGAAAGTACAATTTTAATAAATAAAGTGAAAATGTCTGTCTGACATACTAAATGTGTTGTTGTGAATTGTCAGCTTTTCATTTTGATCAACGCAAAAGTGACTTTAAATATTTTTCCACTTTTCCGAATGCATTACAGTCCGTTGCAAGGTTTAAATATAAGGTGAAAAACATGCCTTAGAAAATCCTTTTCATTATTCTCCTCTAACTTTGAACTGTAACTATAGCTCGTACGTATAACGTAATATACAATATAAAACTGTTTTCAATTATTAGCAAACATAACCTAACTTTTACTTTCGTTTTCGTTTTTATTGTTTTTCCATTTTGTGCTTTACTTTTCACTTCATATTTGCATTTTTTACAGTCGATGTGGGAGAAAAAAATTGTTCTCTTTTGTTACTTCAATTATTTTATTGCCTCAAGGACTGAATTATAATTAAAACGTTTTTCTATATTCTATGAATCTTATTTAACTAGTTTTACCGTTAGTATTTTTAAGGGATTCGCATACTGTTAGTGAGTGTTAGAGTTAGTGTTATTTAATTATGAATAACAAAAATTTTAAATTCTTGTTAGAATCAAAAATTTCCTTCATTTCATATTAACTGGCTGGCTGACTGACTGAACGAAATATTATGCGGGAGGGTAAAGGTAAGCAATGAATGCATGCTACTTTTGCTTATCATATTTTCTTTGGCGCAAGATCTTCTCATGTATTTCAAGGCTTTTCCAAGTCTCGTCACGTCAAAGTCTATCGTTTCAACTGCGGCCGCTTTAATTATCCAAATTTTTCTAAGAAAATTCATTGGATTCAAATTTATCGTTAATCTGCTTTTCTGGAATTCTATCATCGCACCGAAGGACACGACGCAATATACCGAAACATTTAGGAAAATGAAGGCCGCGTTCAAGAAGACTTCAACAGAAAGCCGCCTGCGTAAGAAAGTTCTCTTAATTCCCGCCCCATTCTACAACTTGTGATGCTTACTCGCATGTAGTATATTTAAAATTTTCTTTACAAGACCATCGTGTAATGATCTAAGTAACACTTCTTCGTGTGTTTAGAGATTAACCATCCGGAAATATATATAACGACTTTTTTGAATGTTTGCTATCTCCGGAAAGACAGATGCGTTTAAGGAGTGTCATGTCTGCTTAAACGACATGATCGGATCCTATAAGAAGTGAATTTTTCTTGATTAACATGCGTAACCCTTGTGATTCGGTTTGTCGTTTGAACTCAGAGATAATATTTTTTCCATAATTTTTTCCCCCATTGGGGTATAGCTTATGTCTTCTCTATATTGTTGTTACTATTTACTAATCTGATCTTGAAATAATAGAGAAAAATTTCAAACTTAAATATTTATAACCGCAACCATACACAAAATTTGTCTTTTTTTTAGTTAATTCGAAATCAAATATCAAAACGAAAATGATGCTTAGTGTTGTTCTTATTCATGGAATAAGAGTAAAGGAAACATCTCGTGGTCTAATAACTTCCTAAACCACTTGAATCAGATCAGAGTCTGCTTGATGATATGCGTTTCGAGCAAAGTTCTAAAAGAATTCTCTTCGACGACATCTGATGCAGTTAAGGCATTAAAATGCTCAAAATAAAAATTATAAAGAGCGCGTCTTGTAAAATTGAAAAAAAAAGTCACGAGAAATCTAAAATGATAATGTAAGCATTTCTCGCTTTGTAGATATCTGATTAACATTATGCGCGCTAATTTTGCTTTAAACAGTCTGCCTGGCATGTGCCAGGCTTGTGAATAACTAACTCATTGCAACCATTTAGACAGATTCTACTCATTTCATTGTTAAAGCTTCTTTCCGCTGCCCTCATTTATCATTTTCCGAAAGTCCTTTGCCTAGATATAGACATGTTTCCATGTCCGATCAATGGAAGTCCATTATGGTGGCTTATCAGTTCACTTGCAGATTCACTAACTAGTGCTAGCAAATGTGTTGCGAGGACGTTTCATTCCTTTTCCATAGGCTGTGGCAGCTGAGCGACCCAGGGGAGGAAAAACACGCAAGACATTTATATTTACACGACTCTTTATTACTCTTTTCTATAATTCAAAGTTATTACCGTTATATTTAGACAAATTGCTGGCAATGTAATCTTCATATTTTGCGCTTAACGTTAAATAATAATAGACTGCCGCGTAGACTCTCTGATGACTCGAACGAGACTCGCCGACGTCTCAAGCGAGGCTCCGCGACCTCTCAGCTCAAGAGCCCAAGTTCAACTAACTTCTACTCTAAGCTCAACCTATCCCCATTGCTATCTTAGTCTATCCCTACTACTATCTTAATCTATTTTATTCTATTCCTATTTTCTACTTTAATCTATTCTATCCTATGTTATCTCTATCTTAGTCTATCCCTATCGCTATCTTAGTCTATCCCTAAGGCTATCTTAATCTATTGCTATTTTATCTTAATCTAGCACTCCCTTCCCCTCACCAGAGACGGAGAACCCGCGAGCCCAAAACGAGGGACGACTTTGAGTCCTCACAGTGTCTTGTTCTACTTTGCTGTAATTTTTTCGCAAAGCTACTCGAAAAAGTTAAGTGAAAAAGTTCCTTTTTTACTTGATGGTATTCAACCGCCCGACGTTAAAACCTCATTTCTCTGTTTACTTCACTTGGCTACATTATCTCGTACTAAAGAGAAAACTTTCAGTTCTTTTGTCGTTAAAAATATTAAAGCCGTATTTTTTTAAGTCCAATTAGAGAAAATTGAGAACTTGCTTTCGCCGATGTTTTTTGCTCTCCGATTTGTAATATTTTGATTTCTAGTCTTCATAAAAGCCAAATTTTCCATATACAGCCTCCCGAAAACATGCTATTAACAATTTATCGTTCCCTTTGTGTTGGATGCATAAAGGTTATCGTATTTATGAATGTTTTTGATTCATGTCAGATTAGATGTGTCCTTTTGCTTCTCTAACCATCCGTCCGCCATTTTCTCTATCTATCTGCGCCCCTCTATGTATTCCGTCTACTACTATTAACGTATACATGATCGTAAAAAGTAAGTTAACAAATTGAAGTAGGTTTAGGCATTTCTACTTAGTGGCCACAAAAGGGGGCCCTAACCTGTCCACCACATTTATAACTTAGTGTTTATAACAGAGATGACGTCCTGAAACTCAGAACAAATGCTTTTGGGAAGTCATTTAAAACATTACTAAAAGAATCGATATAACTGCTCACAACGGACAAAGCCAAGATTTCAAGATTACAAGATTTTGAAATAAAACCTAGTAGGACAGTTTAAAATGTTAAAGTAAAAGAAATTTCAATCTACCACAATTAATAAATACTTTACAATTTTTATACCCTACAGTGCTTGCAGAGCTGCCGGTTATAAAAACTTGATGCTGTTTTATGCCAAAACGACTTGAGATAGATTTAACTTTTATTATACCAATCAATTCAAATATAATCACCATTTAAGTGTTTTTTTTTGTCACTGAATTGTAATATATTTTGAGTAGAATTTTTGTTAATGTAGGTAACATACTTTGGTTGAATGAATAAAAAATTCAAATTAATTTTTTGAATCGATTCAAGTGCGTTTGTCCATCTGTCTGATCGATATACCCGCTAAAATTTTTTGCTCACATACTTTGCGAGCCATAATTTTCGATACATGTTGACGAAGTTTGTTACACTACCATGTTTTGGCCCCAAAATGAATCCTATTCGGAATAGATTCAATCGAACCAATTTTACGATCACCGCACATTGAATAACATCTTGATGATAAGTGATGCAAGGTATTGAATGATCGATTTTATTTCACTCCGGGATCTTTTTATGTTTTCTTCATCGTTCTTTTTTGTGGAATTAGTGGGCTTTCATGACAAACTTGTGAGAACCTTGAATTATTATTGTTTTGACTTTCCTAACTCGGCTGCAACGGTTTAGCACATGGTATTACGAATTCTCCTTGAGGCTTGTTTAAGTTAGTTACTTGCTTTTGGGTTGAAAGGATGGTAAAGATGGACAGCTAAACTGCAGTATTATGCTCCTCAAGCAGATTTGAAAAGATTTCGTATTAAATCATTTTGAGGAGGAACGAAAATCAAAATGAAGATAACAACATTGCAATACCAAGGTATGACATGTGAACATCGTTGTACGAGATTCCATTAAAAGAAAGTATTATTGATCCAAATACGAGTTTGAATTGTTCATATTACCCTCCTTGTGGCTTTAGCTGATTTGTTAAGATTCGAAAAAAATTGAAATTTGTAAAAAAAGCTCTCCGATGCTCAAATTTTGCAGGAAATAAGTTTCAAAAAGAGCTAAAAGAGTGAAAAAGCGATCAACTCATGAAAGAAAGTAAAGATATCTCTTTACTATAGTGTCGTACAGTGTAGATTAACTTAATTGATTTTTATTTATCTTCCGTTGTTGTTTACTCTTGCTCTACAGTGTTTTCGCAGAGTTCGTTGTATCGTCGACAGTTGATAATGAATGGATTTTCTTCTAGTTATCTTACTTAGGTAGCATAGGATTCGAATCAATTTGAATTTAATTTTCTTATTGACTTTCTCTCTCCCGATTCTTAAATATACGAAATGCAAAAACAAAAATTGTCGATACCTCTTCTAATTAATTTGTTTTGCTTTCCCCTTTGTCCTTCGCTTCCTTATACCAAACGTGTGCCGAATTTCCCACGTATTAATGCACTTATGGAAGTTTGTCGTTTTCATTTTGTTTTTGTTGTAAAGTTTTATTCATTTCGTTATTGCTAAAAATATTATTTTAGTTCCTTAGCCGCACACAGACGCATATAACCAATATACAAAGAAATTAATTGATTGCGCGATAAGCGAGCTGTGCGAGCTTAACTCTAGAAAAATAAATGGTTCGCGTAAATAAAGATTTCTCCCATATAAGGAAACTTGTAGATACGCTGCTGTTTGAAACCAATTTATTTAATAAATAAACTGTCAGAACTTTTAACTGTTGTAATGAATTGCACGGAATAATGTTTCATGTCAGAAACCATATGTTGGCCGGTCGCAAAATAAATGATAAATACAAAATGCTTGTGTGCATTGAAAATTGATCAAGTGAATTATACCGACTGACCTTAAAAGCAAATAAACAGAAAAAAAAAAAGAAGAAAAGAGTTTTATTTGTATACACACACATGCATAAACGCGTATAAATATGCGAGGATATGAAATTCAATTTCGAAGAGCTGTTAAAGGAAAGTAAAAATTAATTTTTTTTTTTTTTTTGTGTAATATAACCATTTAAAGTATTAAAGCCACTTTAGCTTGCCAGCGTTTTATGCTACTTTTTTTTTTTTTTTATTTCTTTTGCTGTCATCTTTGAAATCTCGGAAAAGAAATAAATTGTTTACGATTTTTTTTTTTTTTCAAATGTTTACCATATTTATAAACTGTTACCGTGTTGCTGTCATTGTGCTGTGCTTTATTAAAAATGATTTATTTATTTAATTTAACTTAATATAATAAATAGTCTCGAGGTATGCTGTTGTGGTACTATTTTACATTCATTAGCTTATCCATATAATCGTACCGTCGTGCCAGAAGCATTCAATTGTCCGCATCCGAATTCAGTGATAATAATAACAATAATAAGCGAAAACTTTTTCTGCTTTTGTTTAAATATGACTCTGTAAACATGGGTAGATAAATGTGTTGCCGCTTAATCAGAACTGATACTTGTTTTCTGTCCTCTCCCTTAGTCAAATTTAATTAAAATCTTCCAAAGTACAGAACAGTCATTAAGTATACAGGTAGGATTGCATTCATTTTCTATCGTTTAGAATTTTATTAATGAATTAATAAGCAAGAGTTGCTACTATTCGGTTTATTTTTAATTGTGAAATGATTTCATTCATTGCAGACATTTTCGTAATTGCACCCGAAATCAAGCAAAAAGAAAAAATCATGCATTTTCCATGTAAAAAAAAAGTATTAAGAAATCAGGAAAAAATTTTAATTTCACTGAAATTCACAAGAGAAAAACGCTTGCTTGGTGAATGAATGGTCGATAGGCTAGTGTTACGGTCTGTTCGCTTCTTAGTTCGCTCACCATAAAAGGAAAGATAAAATTCCTGATTACATGCAATGGAAAAAAGCGCAAAGTTGTAACATAATAACGGAGAAAATTATATTCGGCTGTAGTCGAATTTTCAATATCTACCTACACGATTATAATAGAATTACACAGAGTCATCATCCATTTTGTCTTTCCGAAAGTAAACGTAAATAAACCCCACTTCGGATTGAAGTTTGGATCATATGTGTTTTTTTTTTTTTTTTAATACATAGTTTAGCCATTATTTGGGGAATATCGCCTCATCCACCGGCCATCCTATACAACTCGATTTTTTTGAGGTAATTTTCGATGCACAGCCCGGTCGTAACTTGACCGATATTCGTTATGAAAGGGTCAAGAGTTTGATGATTGTTTGCGTAAACTCGATCCTCTGCGCAACGCCACAAAAACAGTCCAGCAAAACAGGAGCTCACATCGACACTTTTGGTCATTGCACGCTTGTGTCCACAAATAGATTGTGTTACGAGATCTATGGCACGTTCTCCTATTTTATTGAAACCACATACCATCCGTGCCACAAAACATTCTGTAATCATTTTTCTGTAGCGTTCCTCACTGACCGCAAACTCTTCGATGGTTTCAGTAATCCGCTTACCCTTTTCTATGGGATGAATTCTTAACATCACAAATGCAACCGTTTGATTCGAATTCTTCAACTACATTAGGAATAGAAAATTGTGTAGGTCGATTATGTTGACCATAAATTGGTTTATTTACGCGCGGCAGGTAGCTCGAATAGATTCATTGTTTTTGTAACAATTTTGTGACAAATCCTGTGCACTCTACAGCTGCGCGTTTTTTTCCGCAATAATTTAGCAAATAAAACGGAATACAAATATTCATTTTGTTTGATGAACGCTATAGCATTGCCCAATCGAGATCACAAAATGGATGATTCTATGGTTTATGAGCAACGCGATTTGATCGACTTGGGTCAAATATGAAGACATTGTTCACATGTTTGCCGAAAGTGAAGGATGTTTACAACAGACATTACGCAGGCGGCGAATCGGACATACTTAGAGAACATATTCAGTTTTTAGTGTCTGAAGGCACTCTTTCTGCGATATTAGTGTAATGTGTAAGAAATTTTACAAAGGTGTAAAAAGTTTTAAAACACAATTGTTTAGTAAAGTTGGTATTAGTAGAGCTTTTAATAAAGCCGACAGCCTTAGAAGCTAATGCTTTAAGATTTTAGTCTTAGAATTTATTTCTCTGATTAAAATAAATATTAATAACAGTTTAGTTTAGCAACGAGTTCCAAGCAAGTTTACATTTATAAATTATTATTATTATTATTATTATTATTATTATTACTATTATTATTATTATTATTATAATTATATAAATTTAGCCGGAGAATAAATTCGAAAACTAAAGTCTTAAAGCACTACCATCTAAGGCTTTCGGCTTTATTTTTATTAGTATTATTATTATTATTATTATTACTAGTATTGTTATTAAAAACTCTACCGCACTTGAGATTTGAACCCACGACCATTGAATTGCTAGTCAAGACTCTTGCCTATTCTCCACTCAGGCGGATACATTTATAAATTAAAACGTAATTCGCTAAGAAGTTTTATGGTATAGTTGGCTGAACACTCACGACTATTATTCTTGCGACTCGAATTCGAACCTCGGTGGGGCTGTGCTTTGCGGACTTTAGCTGCATTTTTGTTTGCGAGTCTTTTAGCCGTTCATATCTAAATTAAGCGGCTTCTCGCATTAGTTACCACATAAGTGTAATTTTCTAAATTAAAGGAATTGTATATCGATTGAATTAAATGAGAACATATATATAGTGTTTGATCAGTGCGGACAGCCGAATTGAAATGAATTGACACTGGAGCGTGCTTTGAGTTCTTTTAATTTTATTGCTCTCTCTCTGTATGAGCTCAAATTATCGTTTGTTGCTGGTTCAAAGCTTATTTCCTAGTCTGACGAGGTATGTATCAAATTAAAGTTTTTGCTTTAAGTTTTATACAGACCTTTGACCGATTTAATCTATTTTCAATACAAACCTGCGTGCAGGAATCTCTAATGCCAAATTTCACGCTGTTCGCGATAGAGAGAGGATGGGCATATTGGTGGACAGAGGGACAGATGGATGTGCTTGTGATTGGTTCATAAGAATATGTAAACTTTACAAGTCCTGCTGAAGCTTTCTTCCGAGTGATACAAACGTTTTCACAAACTGAATGTATTCTTAATCATCGATGGCGAGCACCAAAATCCTGCATATAAGGGACTTCAACAAGGGGGGGTGTAGAGGGGGGAGAGGGGTGAGAAAGCACGAAATTGCTTGTTTTAAAGATTTTTTTTTTATTTTTCATTATTCAGTTTCTGCTTATATGTAAACAAAGTTCACATGTTCATTGCATGCCCCCGAAATTAACCACTCAATGATTCGAAGGCATTGTAAACAAAGAATTAAGCTCTCATAACTGTTTCTTCTCTAACCGCTGATTAATGGCTTGCTCTAAAAGTGCTTTTATCCTTATGATGATATCCGAAAGTGTCTTGTTTCGCAATTAGTCTCAAATATAAAATTTTTTCGTCGAAAAGGATATCGCATGCGCCTAGTTGGGAAATAAGTGTGCTAGTGGAGAGCTTTTTATACAAATTTTTTCAATAAATGCTTAACTTTATAAAAAAGACTTCAAAAATGATGGAACCCCTCAATGCCTTCCGGGCATTGGCTTGTGACCTTCTTAGCATTGAAATCAAACTTTTCACAACGAGATTTTCGGCTTAAACAAACTTAAGGGCTAATAGCCGGGAAGGATCTGCCTTTAAATATGATCCACCATTTTGGTTACAATTACACAAACTTGCAATTTATTAAAAACGACGAATTAAGGCAAAACTCCAAAACATTATCTGACGTGGATCAATCGGTTTTTTTCAAACATCTTCTTCATTTATTTTCGTGGTTAATCGCCAAAAATGAAAGTTTTCCGCGATATAAAGACCAGCATCCTATACGAATGTTTCGCAAAATGTTACTTTCCACTAATGCCAAACAAACAGACAAGATAAGATGATTCTGAATCGATCTAGAAAATGATTCTGAATCGATTTGTAAAATAAAACCTGGTTTATCTCCTTCATAGGTTCCGCACAATAAATGATTTGGTGGGGTATAAATAGCCAAGGAAAGATTTTTGATGCATTCTGTGGGCAACGTACTACGAAAAATAAATGTTCGCGCACTTCTCAGCTTTCCGGGTTAATTGATCTGAATTAAAGTCTAAACAACTAATAAAAGATATTAACGATTACGTAGAGCAGACGATCCTGATAGACTGAACTATCAGGTAATCATGTTTAGACGATCACGTTAAGCATCCACTATTCAAAGCAAGAAAGAAGAATGCATTGTTGTTCACACTATTCTAAGACAGTGGCGAGGATCGGGATGAGAAAAGAAATATAGTTCGGTCACGTTTTTAATAAATCAACAGAGGAAGATCATATTCATTATGCGTTTAGGTACCAAAGTCCATTTACACAGTTTCATCAAGATATGGACGAACGAATGAGCCTAAGTTACCTAAATGCTCGCGAGCTCGTGATGTGGTGATAATCCGGATTTATCAGCTGCCACTTTGTTTCTAAGGCTGAGCGTTTCCCCCCGCCTTCGCAAATCCCTACCACTCTCTCTCTCTCTCTCTCTCTCTCTCTCTCTATATCTCTCTTCCCCTCTCTCTCTCTTTTTCTCTCTCTCTCTCTCTCTCTCTCTCTCTCTCTTTTTCTCTCTCTCGCTCTCCCTCTCTCTTTGCTGCCAGCGGGATATTCTGGAAACAAATCAAAACAAATCAAAAAAATTTGGTGTTTCTGGCACGCGGACCAAGGTCGACAATAAGCCTACGAATCGATCTGTTGACAACTGCGACTGATCAACGAACTTTATACCAAACGTTTTTTCTTTGATAATCTGTTTGACAAATCCCACTGACCACTGGGTCTTTTTTTGGTGCAAATGACTCACGTCTGACGGATAAAATAGCGCTAAATTCGATAAAGTCACTGCCAAGCAACTGCACCATCATCGACCGATTACACCAGTGGAAGGAAAACTATTTGCTCAAGTTGTACTAATAAATAAATGTTCTGCCCTTCGCCGAATATTATATGGATTGGACTCACCTTGAAATCTTACACAAATCACACATAAATTGTTTAAATAAATAAAATAAAACACATTTTCACACATTTATATTTTGCTATTTATTTAAATTTTTACCTTTTTTTTTTATTATTTCTTCTCACTAAACGTGTTATTGTTTGATTTTTATTTGTTTTTATTATTTTTTATTTATTTATTTTTTGTTTTTTCTTTTTTTTTGTTTTTAATATTACCATTAAACATTATATTTTCTTTGCTATTACGTACAAATACTTTTCGGTTTGCTTAATAGTGTCTCTGATAGCTTCAAGTATTTAAAATTTACGCACACGTACACATATATAGTTGTAAGAATCTTTTTATAAAAACGGACAGATGTGAAATAACTTTACATTATTATTATTATTATTATCATTATTATTATTATTATTATTATTATTATTATTATTATTATTATTATTATCATCATAAATGTTATCATTTAAATTAATTAAGCTAATAATTATATTCAATAAATACAATTATTTTTACTCTGGACAAGTTTTCGGTTACTATTTAGTTTGACTTATCGGGTTGAAAATAATGATTTTATTTTCAATATGTAATGTGTGCCTGCTTATATAATATAATATAAAAGAGCATAGGAGATGTACGAGAGGAAGGAAAATGTTTGCATATTAATATATATATATATATATATATATATATATATTTATATATATACATATAGAATGTGTTCTCTGCTACCAGAAATTCACATAAATTTCAATATTATTAAACATTATCTTGATTTTGCTGACTATGAACGGGAAAGCAATTACAACAAATGCTTAAATTTACAGGGAATGACATGATTTTCATTTTTCTTCTTCTTCTTCTTCTATTTCGACTTTTATACCCATCACTAATACCCATACAAAATATATATTCATTTTATCAAAACGATTGCCACGCCCAGAGGGAAGTTTCAGGGACTCCCTTAAATTATATATATATTCTTGATCAGCATCGAATCCTACACCGATTTAAACATGTGCATGTCTCTCTATTTATCTGTCTGTGCGTCTGTCCGGCTGTATGTCTACCGCTTATCTGTCGGCCCGTCTGTTTCTATGGTAAACACGTATGGACGTGTCTATGGTAAACACTCTCTTGGTTGGTGACGTGAAGCCATTTTCTTCAAAATTGCGAAAAACGTCGGACGTGCTTGCCCGAAAGTTAGTGTTATATTGAAAGTGGGCCTAGTTGATCAAACCGCACCCCCACATAAGCTGAGACCGCTTCTGTTTTCAAAAATAAAAAGGTTTGGTTTTTACTCGTTGTTTATAAATCGCAACAAATGCAGCGTTAAAAATTTTTTTCTGTGAGTAGTCTTGCTCTACACCTTCACAAAAATAGAAAGAAACTGTCACGCTTACTCAATATTACAGAATATTGAAATGCCATTTTTTTGTCAAAATGGTAGTAACACCCAGAAAGGAGTTTGAGAGTTCGTATAAAGTATACATATTATTGATTAGTATCAAATACGTGCCTTTCTAGACGTGTCAGTCCATCCGTCCCTTTGTCTGTCAATAACTATGGTAAACGTACTCATGTTCGCAAAATTAGAGACAACTGTCTCAGACACACGACATAACTTTCGACTTTCTTTCTACAAAAACGGGAAAGAGCGTTCACGCCCATTCCATATGTCCGCGCCCATTCCTTATTTAGTTTTTTAAATGTTATTTAGACTAATGGTGATGGGTATAAACTATTCGATCGCAGCCGAATGTAATTTTTCTACTTGCTTGCTTGTTTCTGTTTTTTTTGTTTTTGTTTTATATTTTTAAACACAGTTTAACAAATTCCATAAGAATTCTCGAGTTCAAATGATTAATTCTAAAAACGAAAACAAAATTTAAACAAAATGAAAAACAAGGAATAAATTCGGTCAAAAAAGTAATGGGAATCATCAAGGTTTAGAAGTCGCCGCAAAAGCATTTCCGTAGACTCTATTGGCGATCAGTTTCCTTCTTCAAGTTTTCGTTTGTTGAAGGTTTGAGAGTTGTCGGAAGTCATCCTGGACAGCTGACATTGGTTGAGATTTTCCTCGATTTTCACATTTATTTTTACTGTACTTTTGAAAAAAATTCACTTTGCTTTAGGGCGAGAGATGCAACGCCTTTTTTATTTCAAAAATTAGTCAAAGCACCATTAAGTGACTCGTGAGATGTGATTCCGTATAAAAATTATGAGGTCAGGCGACTGTATATTTTTCGTACGACGACATGTTTTGATCTAAGAACAAACGCTATTGAAAATACTTCGGATCGGACCAGTTTTCCGACTACTTCCCATATAACATCGGAGTGGTGTGAGGTATTTGATAGCGAATGGTAGCCCACTATAGTGCTTTCGCTTGTTCTAGCCTGTCAGAGTGTCTTAGCCCCTTAGATAACAATTTTCAAATATCTTGATTGCTTCAATGTTTTATTAATTTGCTACGGCTGCCAAAAACGAAGAGAGTCCTTAATAGCTTAAGGACTGTCGACGAACATTCATAGGGCAAGCAAAATATTTAAAGAAATTTCTTCGCTTGTTTTTTTTTTTGTATTTATAGGAAAACAAAAAATTTTATTTTTTTTAATAACGAATCGCTCAGAGGATGTCTCGCATGCGTGCAACGTGTAATGTTCAGAAAGAAGTAAAGTAAGAGAAGGAGACAAGGAGTGGTGGCAGTTTGGTAGATGTGTGATCTATTTCTAAGTGTTATGCCGCTGCGAGCATCGATTGAAAAGGAAAGTGAAAAAAAGCCTATATTGCTAGCAAAGTAAACCTCGAATGGCTCTACTATTTTACGCTTCTAATTGAAGCATTACTTACTACATTTTAGAAAGACATTTTAGTATAATTCCCGGGACTTTTCTGACAAAATAAAAAAAAAATAAAAAACAAATTGCACTTGCAAACTATCACAGAATATGTATATATAATAAATAAATAAAGAAAATCTAATATATATATAGAATGTTTTTTTTTATTGCACAATTTTCATGCAACTTAGGTCAGGTACCTGAAAATAAATGCAATTTACTTAACATATACAACAATGCAATGTGTGGATAAGTGTAATATGTTTTTCTTGCTTTTTTTTTTTTTTTGTACAAAAAACAAAAAATTTCAACAATAATTTCGGTTCTAAAGTTATTTCGTTAGAAAAGCTTGGCTTTCATGTTTTCTTCTGTATTTTTTTTTTTTTTTTTTTTTTTTTTTTTTTTTTTTTTTTTTTTTTTAATGTGTGTGTGTTTTATTATTGGTTTCTAATTGGTTTCTAATTTATTTAAAGTTAGTTATGTTGAAAAATTTCTACGAAAACTTACAAATACTTCGTGTACGATGCAGACGAGATTAAACCTAACGCTATAATGATAATGAAGTTTTGTGCCACGGTATGGCTGGCTAAATTCGTAAGGGTGGCAAAGATTTTCACCGAACTCCAATCACTGAGGCCGGCCAGATTAAGTGAAGCAGCACGCATTAAATACGTCGTGTTTGTTTGTAAACGTGTTACCACAAAACGTCGTCCATCTGTGTATGTATGTATGTGAATATCACAAATAGTTTAAAACAGAAAAGCAAAAGAAGAAGAAAAAGTAAAATTGAGATGATCTCCGAAATTGTTCATTAAGTTTAGTCAAGATTGCTTATATGCAAACACAAACACAAACACACATGCATATACAGTTATTATATTTACCTCTGTGGAATAGGAAATCTCTTCGTTTGGCATAACTCCAGTTGCCGGCACAATACTTGAATTCATTTTCACTCATATACTCTACCCGATAACCAATTGTTTGCATATTATCCGGTACACTAGAGAATTTTACTGAACGTATATCCAGCTCCAAGCCGTCGGTGAAAGCTCGCTTTAATTGAAACCTTGAAGGCCCTATCGGTTTTTGGCCTTTACGCAATTTAATAATTCGTTCGAGTATGCCTAACGGATTTGCTACTTTGCATTTATAGTCACCGAAATGACTGTCATTGCGTACGTGTATCTGCAGCGTTGAGCCGTAATCGGCATAAAACCAACGATAGTTGCTGCCGCTTATCCCATGTCCATCATGTAACCACGTAAAGGATGGCGGCGGTTCACCCATCGCATCGCATGAGATATTTACACTTCCACCCACAAAGGAATACTGCAGTAAAGCGGTATCGTTATCAAACCAGTGCGGTTTATCTGCCAAACAAAAGACCAACAAAAAGAGAAAAAATGAAAACACACCAACACCAACAATAAAAAAACCATAAAACCCAATGAATGCAAAGTGAAGTTTCTTGCAAAGCCTTCTACATACATGCATACATACATACATGTGTGCAAACTGAACTGGGATGAACTGCACTGAACTGAACTTTTCTATACAAATTAGGTTTCCTTTTACGTACGTTATGTTGTTACCACGTCTACGTACTGCATTTACAGATTCCTTGCTTTTATCGAAGTGCATTTATACGTTACGATAATTTATGAATACTTGTGCAAGGTATTCTTTCCACGATTTTCTATTTTCTCGTTTATCAAATCGAGTTTAGCGGCCACTGCTGCTTCAAACGCATATTGCTCAAGTAAACTACGCTTTGTCTTATTTCAACTAAAATTCAATTAACCATTCCGGAAGCCCTTAGTTAGCTCTCTTAACCGCTTTCAAAAATTCAGGATAATTTTCATAAAGTAATTTTTCAAAGTAAATTAATCAGAGCCGCCCGTACTTATGGTACGATTTGTTGTATTTCTTTGGGAAAAATATCAAAATCGTAATGTGTGTGACTTTACATCCTACTACCACTGCCAAGTATATCTTTATAGGGAGAATACGCATTAAGTTGGCGCATATTTATAAAACACCTAACGGAGAATGATTTAAAAAAGACTTAACCTTTATTACACCAATCAATTCGGAATCATTTTGTCAAACAACTTAAGCCTGCCTGTGCATTCCTTCGTCTCTCTGATTGATGTGCACGCATGGATACTTGTGTCCAGCTTACAAAGAAAGCAATTTTCGAGATATTTTGATGAAATTTTTTACTCTGACATGTTCTGGCACCATTTTTACGGCTGCTGACCGCCATGCTTTAATGCTTTATTTTGTAAACGCATTTATGTAAAAAAAAAAGAAGCGAAAATATTGTATCCAGGCCAAAACGACATCCAAATGCCCTACAACACTTTATCCAATAAAATTCTTCATTCACTTTCGTCCGGGAAATATAAAAAATTATTTCTTGTTACCCCATGATAGCCCTTAAATGGGACCCAAATGGCCCCACTTTTATGCGGGCGACATTCAAGTCAAATTAGAGTTAAGGGTTAATTTTCATCATAAAATAACAAGCCTTTGTAGTCCTATGTTCAGTATGTGTAGATATACAATTCCAAAGTTGCCCTTAGGTGTTCTGTCGACATGAGGTGGACCTTATATCACTTGAAATTGCTAATTAAGGATTTAGAGATATCGAAAAAGAAATTAGGACTGCAAAGGATTAACAAGTACATCTTTATAGGCTGATCCTTCTTAAGATCCGTCTTAAAAATGGGCCGGCTTGATCCAAATCTTTCACAACCACTTAGTATGCGGTCAAAATATTAATAGGGAGCACTTTTTGTGTGCATTGTAGAAGGAGTGGTCGATCCAATACTTGTTCAATAGCATTGGCCCTTGGGCCAAAGCATGGTTGTGTGCGAAATTTCGTTAAAATATCTCAGATATTACGATCCGCAGGTTGGATATAATAGCCAAGGTGAAATGAGTGGACGAACAGACAGTCTTAAATCGATTCAGAAAATGATGAAGGGTAACATGAGAAAGAGATCCTACAAAATATGGGCCGGCTTGATCCAAATCTTTCACAACCACTTAGTATGCGGTCAAAATATTAATAGGGAGCACTTTTTGTGTGCCCTGTAGAAGCAGTGGTCGATCCAATACTTGTTCAAAAGCATGGTTGTGTGCGAAATTTCGTTAAAATATCTCAGATATTACGATCCGCAGGTTGGATATAATAGCCAAGGTGAAATGAGTGGACGAACAGACAGTCTTAAATCGATTCAGAAAATGATGAAGGGTAACATGAGAAAGAGATCCTACAAAATATGGGCCGGCTTGATCCAAATTTTTCATAGCCACTTAGTATGCTTTCGAAATATTAATAGGTAGC
>KK502801.1:19282-30977 GCA_000688735.1 Glossina austeni
AGATGAATGGACGAACAGACAATCTTAAATCGATTCAGAAAATGATTCTGAATAAATCTGAATTCGCTCGCTATATATAAAAAGGTGAGTCCATATATTAAGCATTTCTCGATTTTACACAATATACTCGCCCAAGTTTAATACACCCTTCCACCGCCATCATAAATTGTTTAAAGTATAACGAATTAAAAAAATCACTAAATACGAACTTAGATAATCGCAGGGATACAGAAATAATGGGACTCTTCTGGGAGGATTGTTATTTTTCCTATTTCGTAAAATACTTTATGTCTATTGCCAGGATATTCCTCAGTGGATGTTCCAGGCGCCCTTGCCTTCGGCGTTTGCGTCTTTCCTCTTCAATTAAACGCCATGCTAGATGTCAACGCTGTAGCTATTCGTTTATTTATTAACCTAATATTACTAACGAACTCCCATAGTTAGAATAAAAAGAGTGGAATTTACCATAAAAGAATCTAATGTTTTTTAATTAACATTTCTGCGATTATCCTTAACTCAAATGACCTATCGTCGGTGGCCTTCGGACGAAACGGACGATTCTATATGGTAATGTTCCTAGTTCAGCGCCTGCGGCGTAAACGGTTGATGGTATGCCACCTACTTGGCAGTTCGATCCAGAAGGGAGAGAATATATATTCTTGCTCTGCTTGATATCTTCGGTCGAACCTGATTGACGTTGCCAATCGGCTAACTGATCACGTTCAAGATATGTCAGCTGTTTTATATCGAATGCAAATGCGATCCCATTCCCCTCCGTCCTTACTTATAACATTAAGTACCAAATAAGCAACCCCGTGTCCGGCATTTTTACCTAATAATATATATACGAAAAGTTAACAATATGTGAAGACTAAACTACACTTAATTAGCTATATATATGGAAAGAGATAGCAATATATAAAATAACAACTAATACCTACGTGTAGGACGAAAACAACGAGCGACCGACAATACGAAAAATATTCTTGTTTTTAGATCGCTGTGTGTCTTCTAGGAACGATACATAATTTACGATAAATACAAAAGAGATGAAGGTCTTCTTTTCTTTCCCTAAAGCAGATGACAGACATTGGAGCAATGTTTTCTTGGCCATCTTACTGGAGGACTTGCAAAAAGCCATAAATACTTTTGTAAAAAGTAGCAACAGCAGAAAGCAGTCAGATCGGTGTGAAAAACCTTTAAAACATCCTTTAAATTACATTAGAAAGTAACAATTAGGAGGATAAGCGATTAGATCACTCAAGACTTGACCGGATCGATGCTTTACTTAAGTTCAGTCTCCTTAAAGCATTCAGACTTGAACTCTAGAAACTATTATATTAAATGTGTCCTTAAAATTTTAAACAATCAATCATTTGTGCATTTAATAAAGACTTTGCTAGAATTCTAAATTAGCTTCAGTTAGTTTAAATTAGCTGTAGTTTAATCAATTAACTATGTTTATATATTCTGTTGTATAATGTTGACAGACAATTGCTCGTTGTCTACCTACATATAATCTCTTCGCTATACTTTTGTCTCTTGCCATAAATGTAAGAATAATTAGGTGGATTTTGGTTTGAATACCTGAAAATTTGTCAATATTTTATATGACTTTGCCTATCTAACTAAATCTGTGTGTGCCTACACATATGCACAAGCACGGGAATGTATTTAAATCAGTGCAAAAACCTACTGTACAGACTTTGAAAGCTAATCGCATTTAAAGATAAAATGATAGAAAGAGAGAGGGGGAGAGAGGGAGAGAGAGAGTGATAGATAACGATGAAAGTCTAACAAAATGCACACTTTATGTTAATATATATATGAAATACACATACATACATAGATGTATGATTTTGATACAAAACATACACATATGTGTAAATATTGCAGAAAAGGACATTTTTGGCCATTTGTATACCATAAGAGTACACTGGCACGAATATACGAGATTTAATAAATGCTTAACTAAGCACACCTACACACACATGCATATATCTATGTACAAAACATGCATATGCGATTGTAGTGTAGTGTGTGCAAACAGACAAACAGTGAATATAATCACAGACGGACATACATACACGACACCCAGTGTACGTGGACAAGAGCTATATGGAGTTAGTTAGTTAGTACGTACACACCTACACGAACATCTGTGGTTCATAATTTTTGCAAAGATAAATATTGCAGAGAGAGAGAGAGAGAGAGAGAGAGAGAGAACATAACATAACTGCATACATATAAAGATGAATTTATGCACAAGCCTGGTAATTACTTAAGTTTACCACATTCACTTATATGTTTTTGACTTTGTTGCACTTACTTTAACTCATCCAAAAAAAAAACGTATACCTAGTATCCACATAATTCCAAAGTGGATTTAGAGAATTTAAAAAAGTAAATTGTTAAATATGATTAAAAAAAAAATGTAAAGCTTTTAATTATATGACTTTTCTTACTTTGCTTTTTTTTCTTTTTTTTTTTTTGCTTTGAAAAATGAAGAATACAAAAAAACATAAAAAGAGTAACTTTTTTATTGCACAATTGTGTACCTGCCCTCCATGGCCCATGGCTTCATGCCGTAGTTATGTTTTTTTTTGGTTTTTGTCTATTGTTTTGTTTTGTTTTTTTTTTGTTAAATCACTTTTATTATTATACTTACGTTGTATTCTCAGCAGTATCGTTATCTGATCAGAGTCCGAAAATGTTGGTGTTATACGCATTGCCCGGCACGTATACTCGCCGGCGTCCTGTTGTGTTACATTTTTGATAAAAAGACCATCCGACAGTTTTTTATGTTTACTCGAGTTGACTGCTGTGAAATGAATGAAATCACATAAGATAATAAAGATATACCTTTCTCACGGTTTTAATAACTTTAATGCAAACGAAAACAAGATAGCAATTCATCTCGAATGTTTATTGCTTACGGTAAACACAAGAAATTGAGTTCAGTTTTTTTTTCATTTTTTCTTATGTTTGGTAATAAAATTGACGGATCCTTAATTTCGATAACTTCAGCTTCACCGACAGAAGAGCTGTCTAGGAGGTGGTTAAACTCTATGGATAAATCAAGTAAATTTTTTTGACTCAATGGCTTGCATTGGGCCGCTGCTAGCAATTGTAACGTACCACTCAAGAAGTTTGTGGGATGGTATATATATATATGTTAACATTATTGACAAATCCATATGATTTCCAGACAGTACCAAGCTTCGAATGAACTGTGTCAAGATTTTATAATATTTTGACCATTAGTTTGCAAGTTACAGTTGTTTTAGTGACGCTACTTTTGCTTTTGTGAAGCAATGAAAAAATCTGAATTTCGTTATAACGAGAGTGTGATTGGCGTGGTATCAGAAAATGATATATGTTTGTGAATAGTGATCCTGCATCTAGATGTCACCCTACGAACTTATCGAGTGATGTGTTAGCTAAGTCTTTTTAAATAAATAGGGGATATGCCCTTTATCGGGGCTATTGATCTTCGAGGAGTTGTTCAAGCCCAAGTATTTTCTGTCTCTTTAGTTCGGGGAAGCTGTTTGTAATTGTTTGTTCGATTTTTTGTCTTTATATGACTAATCCCTCTCAGAAAATGCCATCTATATCACGGCTATGCTGAATGAAACAGGGAGTGGCTGCAGTCTACTATACACTGCCTTGACAAGTGCGACTCTCATCTGCTTGGTTACCCATGCGTTTAACTAGAGTGTATATAACAAAAAGAAAAATTTATTCCGTTGCCAATGAAACATGAAAATTAGTTTATTTTTTGTCTCCGATGATAATGGATACAAGCGAATGATAACAATATGAAAGTGGAATTTTTCCTATCGTTAATACACGTGAGAGTAGTTGGAGCAAAATAAAAAAAACTAACAGAAAAATTGCACAAATTTTAATTTGAATTTATTTACCTCATGAAGATAATAAAAACAAAATTGTGTTTTACTCATTGTTTCTAGAAAATGTACAAAATTTTTATTCACTGTATGAGTGAAAGGATTGGAATCATTTCTGTCTGTAAAGTTAAAGTTTTGTAGAATTCTCTTTTCGAATTTCGTAGCGACATTTATTGTAGAAAATTTTCGTCCAAAGAGTTCACTACCTTTAATGGGTTAACTTTTCTATCTACTTGATTTTGTTCGCGGAAAACACGGTCGAATCTAGCGAATTTTAATTCAGAACAAAAGGGAAATATAATGAATAGATGGCTAAAAAATTGTTATTATCGTTGTAAGGAAAAAAATTCTCGGTGTCGATTGTTGCGTTTAACTCGCCGGTTTCGCACAAGTTCCTTCCCAAGAAATTTATAATATGTCTATGGCTGTCCGCTAAAATTAACCTAAGGCCGCCAGAATAAACCTAAGACCACTAAAATAATAAAAAAAATAAATTTTTATTATTTTAAATTTATATTTTTTATTATTAATATATTTATTTATAATAAATAAATAAATTTTTTTTATTTTCAGTCAAGGATCTGTTAACTTTTGAAATTCAATTCCTTTGTTCACTAGCCGTTACGAAGATTTTAAAGTGTAAGCACAAATCTACGCTATCTCGTTCTCTGATCTTCATTTATGTGACTTACGGTTTCCCCGTATTTTGGGATTCAAATTTCAATTTCAATAGGATTCATATATTCATTCATTCCATAGGATATATAATTTTGGTTTAAGATTACAACTAATCATTTACACAAACGCAAATCTACAATTCTTAAGTTTTATGATCTTCTTTATTTAATTCTCGGTTTTCTTAACTTAATGCTGTCAACCTAACTACTTGCCCTGACACTCTTAGACCACTTGACGTCAATCGACGTCATCATGGATCCAGTGTCTCTCGAGTCCCCGCGAAATACTTCTTATAAAAAAGCGATTGGACGGTTAAATCGCTAGGGCCCGTGTACACTCTGTCGCTCTTTAATCCACAGATTGTTTCTCTTTCATTCAAAGCCAAGGCACTAATTTTCACATTTCAAGTGAAGGTAATTAAATCCAATTAGGGTTACTCTATGTCTGCCCTTACGTCCGTCTGCTGTGTTCTATTACAAACTACTATTACTGCCTATAATTGTTAGCTTGCATTGAATCTGATATATCTTATTATAAGTGCAGGGCTCTACGTAAGAAACCCTAAGATGTGTTAAATGTGGAACCAAAATGGGAAACGATTTTTGATCTCATATCGTAGAATCAAATATAGCCGAGAATTAATCTACAAATGTTTATATTATGATAATGCATGAATATGAATATATTATTGTACATATATATATATGTCATATATTGCACGTTATATATAGGAAAGAAAATTTTGAGGCTGTAATCGTGGCTTCATTAGATAAACAATCCGTCAGACACATATTAGGGTATGTGCCTTCTATGCTCTGCATACATTTTGATGAACTTAACATGCTCTTTGTGGTAGGCGTAGAAATTCATTCAGACTTGCCTTGACATAAAAAAATAAAAGCACATATATATTTGTGAGAAATGCTAACACACAATGATCTAAAAGGATT
This sequence comes from Glossina austeni, assembly GCA_000688735.1. Lineage (NCBI taxonomy): Eukaryota > Metazoa > Arthropoda > Insecta > Diptera > Glossinidae > Glossina > Glossina austeni. The sequence continues at coordinate 24,819 of KK502801.1, forward strand.
CGTACGATGATATAAAAACGTGAGTGTGCTAGAGGCGAATCACACACTGGATTGTCAGATTTCACACAACTACGAAGAATTTGTTAAGCATTTGTTAACATGTGTTAGGCAACGCCTTACAGGTTTTATAGAATTAATTTTCCATTTGAAAACCTTAAAGAGCAATAAACAAACAAACTTGAAATAAAGTAACACTTGTGGAAGTTATTTGTGAGTACTACTGGCTGGCAATAGCAAAAAGCTATATGAATAGAAAAAATATTTAAGTATAATTAAATAAATAAAGAAGTTTTTATTATGTGTGTTTATTGTTGTTTTTATTTCATTAATGAACTAAATCAATGCTTAGTTAATAAGAGTGCAGAGAAAGTTTTATTTCAATAAAGAAATAGAAGGGGATAGAAAAGTTTTATTAAGTTATTTGAATATTTCTTACTGCATAATTTTAGGAGAACTTTTGAAACTATTGTCTATAACAAGGGGTCAAACAAACAAAAAACTTATTGCCGCAAGAAGGGCGCAAGACATGTGCGAGGTGTAAAAACAACTTGTTATCATTTGTCAATTGTGTTTTATACAATAGATGGGAGCATTTGTCAAATTGTGACTTCACCTTTCGAAAGTTTTATCTTTAAGTTTTACGCAATGTGCGCACAACGCAAAAACTTGAGTAAATCGACTTCTGAGTAGAAAACATGTGAAACAGATGTTGAAAATCCTGTTGAATTCCAGCTGCTGATGATAAACGCATGCAATACAACATTAGATGCACAAAGCACTGTCGTCCCAATCAAGGGAAGCTGAATATTCTTAGCGCCAGTATTTGCGGGAATCCGTTGAGTGCAAAGACCTAATAATTTTATCGCTAATGTAGTTAACAACAAATGTAAAAAAAGTCGATTTTTCAACTTTACGACGCTCGTCCTCATATTATCCAACCCGTGTAGTGAGAGTCGCATCGACATTCCTCTTACACTTTTATCGCATTCTAACCAACGACTGGTTGTCAACTTGTTGTAGACAACTACTACCCACTATCTTGAGCTGAATATTAATTGTAATTAAAAAAAGAAGATGATTGTATTTAATTACAGTTGGAAATGGTTGCTTCACAACCCGTCTAATGCGACTCTACACGCATTAAATTCATTTATCTCTAATGAAATGATCTGCGTACGTGTGTGATGGTTTATGTGCACGATAACATTGCAGAGGAAATTCAAAATTTAATGCCTTGCAGTAATTTTCCATGGCATACTTTTCAAAAAGATTCCAGTAAATAAAAAATAACAGTAAATTTAAATCACCTCAAGCAGTAAATGGTTTCAATTTAAATTAGAAATTTTTCTTCCATATTTCTAACGTGTATTCTGCTGCTGGTGTATACTTCAACCCAAACAAAGTTAATGTTAATGAAAGTGCATACTTTTGTTCTGTTCTGTTCTGTTCTGTTGTTGCTGTTGTTGTTGTTGTTGTTTTTAGGAATATGTGTGTGTGCGTGTTGTGTGCGTTTGTTTTGATGATTTTTAGAAATGCTAAAAGCATAGAAGGATGTATGTGCATACACGCACATAGAAAATACTTACTATTTATGTATTCTCCATTGAAGAGCCAAGAAATCTCTGGTGATGGATCGCCTTTAACCAAACAATAGACAGTAGCATCACGGCCTTCTCGAGCCGACTGCACCATCTCAGTGCTGTCAAAAGATATTTTCTCTGTGTGCTCGAAGAAAATTCATATACATTCAACCGCATAAATATAAATACGCACATACATATATACATACATACATATATATATATATATGTATATATATATACATTATATAAAACGCAAAAGGATAAACATAACAGACAATGACAAAAGTATAGCAAACAATAAGAGTAGAAAAGGAAAGAAAAATAAAAAAAGGGAAAAAACATAAGAAAAGAGATGAACAAGGAATGATATTAAATCAAAGAAAACATATCAAACCATAGTTTACATTAAGGAATATACAGACAATTGAAGACACACAAACATACACATATATATATATATATATGTATATACATATACATATATAATATAGGCATTCAAAGCATATTCATAATCAAGCCATGAGCGTTATTATCGTTAGATATTTTTAGTAAAAGGTTTGAAGAAAATTTGAAAAAAAAAGACCAAAAACGAAAAAAGAAAGAGAAGAGAGAAAAATATCAAAATTGAAGTTCTTAATAAGATTTATATTTGCTGTTATTGCATAAATGAAAATACTAACGATTTACGAGCAGTTCAAAGGATTTTCTTTCTTTTTTTCTGGTTTCTTTGCTAAGGGCCTCGCAAGTCCAATTGCCTTTATCTGCCAGAGCAATGTGCTCGAATACCAACGCTAAAAGACCTGGAAATACAAATGCATAGTTACTGGTATACATATACACGTATATATATATATATATGCACATATATATCTATTCATACATATATGAAAAAGGCTACGAGTTGAAAATTCGTCCCTTTTTTTTATTTAAATATTATTTTGTTAAAATTTTATAATTTCATTAAACTGATACTGATTTGTTTTTATTTTTATTTATTTCTATTTTCTGTTCATACCGGCTTTCTTTTCAATATGCACCCGGCCTTTTGTATTTTCACGAGCCGCACCACTGGAATCCTTCCATTTTATGTCGATATCCTTTTGCGTTATTGTTGTGCAAAAAATTATAAAAGAATCGTTTACAAAATGCGTTATGGATGGTGTGGATGGTCTCAGTTTTAACAAGCTGTTGCTGTTGCTATTGCTGCTGCCGCTGGTATTGCCACCATTAGAAGTGCTATCTTTCCCGCTACCGTTGCTACTGCTGTTTGGGTTTACATTTCCACTTTCCTGTCCCCATACCGCAACTGCCGCAAAAAATAAGCCAAAAAAATAAAATTTTTATTTAAAATTATTTGGTTGTTAAACTTGCTTTATTTTTATACATATTTATGGTTTTTCTCTACTGCTCGCTTTTCTTTCCTCATTCCCAGAGAAACTTTTATTTATTTAAAATTGTTTTTGCAAATAAGTAAAAAAGAAAGTGAACATAAATAAAAAAAAAAAAAGAAACAAAAATGGACCTAATTTCACCATCAGTTTTTTTTTTCTTTTTTTTTTAATTTTTATACCATTCTTCAAATAAAAAACAACGTAAGTTCATAGAGGATGGGAACTTAATTATGAAATTTTCATTAATCAAAATTTGTTTTAGAGAAAGAATTAAATAAGTGTAAACGGGTGCCTGTGGCGTATGAATTATTTCTTTTATAGATTCTTTGTATACTTTCTGTGGAAACGGGGTTAAAATGAAAAACTTGAAAAACTTAAAAGTGTAGCTTTGAGTAAAAGTGAAGCTAGTCGCACTTCACAAAGTTATTTTATATCGAGCACAAGAGTTGCATTAAATTTTCGTTTATTAAATATTTTCCACGCCAAATATCATCAAAGAACCAATTAATTATAATAAGTATTAGTGTGAACAACGAAAATTATAAAAATCATAAAAAAAAGTGGTTTGTAGACGTCCGTGTATTAATTAAAATTACAAACGCTGCGTTAGGACTTTTTGCCTAGAATAAACGACTAGGTTTTAAATTACTTCTTCTTACCGTGTTCATGTTTTCATGCTTTTTGCATTCATTAAGTGCTAATTGCATGTGAAATATAAGCTTATCAGGGATTTACATACACGAAATATCTATTCACGATTGACGTAAACAGCTAAATAGAGTAAAAAGTAAGGCCACAGTGCCAGCCTAAAAAAAGAATGTTTTTTTTACAATTTATTTTGGACGTTTATAATAACGTATATAAAAGACCCGAAATATACCCGAAATGCATTAAAAAAAATACTTTTCTTAATGCAGCTATTCGCGTGGATAGCGATCGAAAGATAGTCCGATTCGAAAATGCCGCCCAGTTCATTGGATACAAGAATGCAAAAGGGACATATGGACAGACAGACAAACAAGCGTAAATCGATTCGAAAAGTGATTCCCGATCGATCGATGTTATAAAAGGGGGGATTTTTCCCAAGTCCTCCCCAAGCTCTTGCATACATTGACACAAACTTAATTTCTAAATCAAAAGATAGACATAGCACTTTGTGGATTTTTATACGATTGAGTTCAATTCTTGTCCGAAAGCAGTTTTATTAATAAGAAATCATTTGAAATTAACTTATCGAAAATATCTTAGGTATGCATAAGGTCTGAAAGCTTTCGAATCGCTCTAAACCTCATACTAACCTCTTCGGCATCTTCACGAAGCTAAACATATATGTATACATATCTTTTATTAGAAACGGTTTTAAATGGACGTAAACACTTTCCAAAGACATCTGTTAGTACATTAGAGATGTCAGCAAGTGCTCCTAGTAGGCAGGTGCCAACAGGACAAAGCAAGACTTTTTGCAGTCAATGAATTTTTTCCGCTTGTTCGAAAAGGTCTAAAGTGTCTGTTAAGCAAAACAATAGATTTTCTGAAAAATTTACAGCATACGACTTAGTCTACCGCTTAAGCTTCTGCCCCTACATCCGCTATTAAAACTTCGCTAGTTTCTCTATGTCACGGCATTTGAGTTTAGGAGGTGTTTGTTATTACACACCTGCTTGCGCCTATTTTAGTGGACTTCTCTACCACGCTGTCGAAATGTTTCTCACATATAGAAATAAACATTCCTGACATCACAAAATGAACACATTTTTATCTTACATGAGATTTTTGAAATTATTTTTATCACGTATATACGTCAGAGTCCATCCGCCTGTTGGTTAAATATTCAATTAAGAACGTGAAACTTTGAAATTTTTCATCTTTACCTCTTTTGGTTTGAATTTAAATTTCAGCTCAATACTGTTTTATATGTTTGCTGGTAGTACTTTGCTTTAGTGTTACTTTATAGTGTAATGGATGATCTACAATCATATTGCGACGAGTACGTTATCGTTCAACAGAATCTTGTGTTCATTTCGGAGAATATGTTACATTATGGCTCGAGTTTATATATAACGAAACATTACCACGGGCATAAACACTTTACATAGCATGTTACTCGTATAGTTGTGTTGTGTTAACATTTTTGCTACCCCCTTATATATGAAATCCATCCCCAACAAAACTGCATACAGGTAGCAGAATCTTAAGTATCTTAAGATCTGAGCTATGAAATTATAATTAAAAATGCAGTAAACCATTTTAATTAAAAAAAAGGGGAATTTAAAAAGGATTTAAAACGTTACGTACAGCAAAGAAATCCTCATCATCATATGCCGATTATACCCAATCACGAAACATGGTCGCATGTTAAATATGGTATTAAAATGTCTGATTCTGTCTGTTCTCAATAGGGTTCTCAATAGGCTGCTTGTGAGCTAATCCGTCCACGTAATAATCATTACAAAATAAAATATCAAAAAAAGTAAACATTGTTCGAAGCCTGATTGAAAGCCTGGAAAGTTTGGAGGCTGACATCTTAACACATTCGCGACGGATGACCCCCCATGGTCGTCATTTAAGATTTTCCCTTGGATGCGGATGACGCTTTATGTCGTCATTTAAGTTATGGTTTAACAATTCTTTAAAGATGCCATTTTTCAAGTTCAAATTACTTTATTCTGGCATACGTTTCTAACATCAGAGATCTCTCACAATACTATACAATATACATACATATTTAGTTAACAGAAACAAATGACTAATCGTTAATGTAGTAAAAGTAAAAACTACGGTAAAAACAAATTACAAAATAAAAACTATTACAATAATGAAGTAAAAAAGAGATAGCAAATAAAAAGAGATGAGGTGGAAGCCAAACAGCACGTGCTCTGTGTTTACAGTAATTTTTGTCTAAAAAGTACAATTTATAGAAATTTATTCAATAATTTCCTATTTCAGAATAATAAAAAGTAAGTGCGATATTTTTTCTGAAAACCTCTCAAAATGGAGGAAAAGTTTCTTTCAGATACATATTCGGAGATTCATTACCAAATATCGCTGAAAATGAAAGCGACTGTGAGGATTCTGATATTCAAACTATACGAAAAAGAGCGAAAGTCATTACGTCTGCTTTCATCGTCATCAAGTGAAGAAGAAGTAGAAGATGAAGAAAGTGATAAGGATTAGTCGGATTTTGA
>KK502801.1:33438-76395 GCA_000688735.1 Glossina austeni
TAAATAAATAAATAAATAAAAACAACATATGTTCTAAAGTGATATTAAAATTCATATCATATTGTTCGAATATTCTAAGGAAATGTCTATGCGTACCAGTAGACAGTCTGACTGACTTTGAGGACAAACGGAAGACGAATAGCGAGACAAAGTTTAAAAGTAGAACATTAGTTGAATGTATTGTAGGGTCGATTTTATTTCATTTCTCAAACCAGAAGAGGAATCAAGCATCAACTCTATGCATAAATTGGTGGAAGACGAATCTTGCATACTCAGCACTAGCTGAGAGAAGATTTTTTATACCCTACATCACTTGCCGTACAATTTGCAGCCTTTAAGATATTTTGATGAAATCTGGAACACCGACATGTTCTGGGACAAGAACGAAGGCCATTGGGAATATTTCGAGTCGGACCACTTTGCCGATGCCTATTTTTAAAAAGTCGTTATATTAATAACTGTATTAAGCGGAATAGTGTGGAGCCTTCAGTAGTGGACCATGACCGACTGTAACGTTTTTACTTGTTTTTAAATTATATATGCATCTGTATATGCATTTCACTATGACAAGATGCTCCCTACCCGAGGAACTTCGTAGCTGTCAGAAGGTACGAAATGGTCGCAGGTTAGTGGGTGTGTGCGTATCCAACTCGTAAGTATTTTATACCTTTACTGACCGAGCCCTTACTATTGCTGCGACCAAGCACTCTCTATCATGCTGAGATTTGAACCCGGAGACACCGACTTAACAGCCGCGATTCTTATCGACTCGGCTATGAAGCAGCCCGTTCTAAAGGTTTTATGACAGTTTCTAACTATGGCCAAGTAGTTCAAACCTTTTTAAGGACAAATATACTTTTCATGACCCTCTTAGCTTCGTATCGCCCTCTTCGAAAAAGGTACCGAAAGGATATGATGAACTTATTTTATTATATAATATTTTGGTTATGATTCTGCTTTTAGAGATTTAATTGGACTTCTGCTTGTATGCAATATGCTCTTTACCGCATTGAGACATGAACCCGCGAACAATGACTTCACCGACTTGGTAGTGGCAATTCTGGTCTGCTAGGCTTCTCATCCCGATCACAACTTGATTGACTCGATAGCTTCTGAAGATCGTAAAACTTCGTTTTGAAAAGCTTTACGCAGTTCGCTTTCTTTTATTTTATTAGCGTTTTTTTAACTTTCGAAACTTGTTTTCCAAACCTGAATTCGAAATCTAAGAGCAATTTTTTCAATTTTTGTAAATTTTGAACTTTTAACAAGAGACTAACAGCGTGGATACAATAAACATAGATGAGCGTCTTTCGCGTTAGATTAGACTGAAATCGGAGAAGCACGGTTCAGTAATGCAAACAATAATCCTAGAAAACGTAAGGGGGCCAAACTAATTGAGAAATCGCGTTGCTCTTCCAGATATACGCTTGTGTGGCGGCCTAACAGAGTGAGTTTATCACCATCCCTTGGTACTTGGAGTTCATCATAATGATTACAGCTGAAGGTAAGAATGAGAGTGAGATGGAAGTATAAAAATCAACAAAGGTGTGAAGAAAAACAAGAACGAAATGAATGAAATAAAAAGATAAATGTTTCAGTTCTATAGAATGATGCATAAGAAATGAAAAAAAAAAAAAATATTTTTAGAGATCCCGGCAAAATACGTTAAACATAAATAATACGGCGCATTGCAGTTATATACGTAAATAAACGTACATTTCATTTATTGTATGCGAGAGTATATTATATACTTTGTCTACACAAACACAAAAGCATTATGATGCACTATGCTGTGCTTAGATGTGATTTGAAGTTTCCTCTTCACATTTCATTTAAAAAGAGAACAGATTTCTGGTTACTCGGTACGTTTGCATGTATGTAAACATATGGGAATGTGAATGAAACCATCATATAAACTATATTTAGCATATAGATACACACGCACACACACACACACACACACACACTTATAAATATACACAGACTTAGTCTCCTAAGCAAACATAAGCAGTCATTTTTATAAAGTCTGTCTGTAGAGTCATTCATTTAGTTGGTATTATTTACTAAAGCTCAGATCAAACGTTTTGTGTTCCGACTTTTGTTCGGTTCTTCTTTTATGTGTTTTTTTTTTCTTTTTTATTTTTTCTATTTGTTATGTGAACACATTAATGTGTGTGTGTGATACGTAAATTGCGAGTTCAAATGGGCATTAAGCCAAAATCTGGGCATTACGATAGAAAAATGGAAATGGTATCTTCCACTAATAGAGCTGTGGTAAGAAGAAAATGAAAGGAATTCAAGTTTTTTATTGGCTTCATTTGTGATTTCGGTTTTATTCAACTATTACTAGTCGAATGAAAAGTTGTGTGATGTGCTTACCTGAACTCATGTCACAATTTGTTTAAACTTCATTTTTATAATCTTTCTTTGTCTCCAACTGGTTATAAAAACTATAGAAATAATACGGGAAGTGGCCAGTTTTTCTACCTCGCAGCACTTGTGTTAAGGCTATGGCGCTTTTATGTTAATGTATGCGACACTTGGAACGATTTGGTATGTACGCACTTCATCTTATACTAATCGATTCGAAAACATCTTTTAAACATCTTCTGAAGTTTGTCTGTCCGCCTGTCTGCCCAGCTGTTTTTCTATCTTTCTGCCCATCATTTAACCATTTATTTGTCCATCTATCTGTCCGTGTGTTCCTCCGTCTGTCTGGATGTCTATCTTCTACAAGTTTATTTGTTCGCCTATCTGTCCGTATGTTCATCCTTGTGTCTTGCACTGTGCCTGTCTATCTACTTGTTCGCGGTCTGCCTGCCTGTACGTGTGCCCAATGTTCATGACCATGCATGCTTTTGTCCATACTACCAGCCGCAATTTCTAAAATATTTTGATGAAATTTGTTACATTAACATCTTTTGGTCGAACGAACGAACCCAATTGAAATTGAATTAGATCGATCCTTTTTTATAACCGTTCTTCGTATAACGACCTATTTAAACAAAAAGCTTCCATTTTTAGTATTTCTCGATTAAAATCGCTGCAAATTAATTTTTCGGAAAATTAAAGGAATCCAGAATTTTCGGGGATGTAGGGCACCACCCAACGAACTCTAATTTGTGTATTTTACAATCAAATTAGTCCAGAATAGCGATTTAACATAAACATTTTCGATGCTAAATGTGGATTACATTGATCTATTTTTCGGTCCCCGTCTATTTTTCTGGCTCTCAGTACTCATAAAAGATAAAAGTGCAATTTTTAACAAATTGACAAATTTTGCCAAACATAAATGAATATCATCGACATCTGTCACTAAAAAAAATTGATTATAAGTATTTCAAGATCTAATCGTATAAACAAAAATAAGCAAAAAATTGTGGAGTTTTACATGCCTTATGACCATTTCTTTGAAGATTGAAAACTGAAAAAAGTCAAATTAACGTACGCGGTAGTGCTCTACTATTAAGTTGCGTACAATATGTGTGTTGCAAGAAAGGTATAATGACCTTATTTTAATATTGTTGTATTTCTAGCCATATAAGTAATAAGATTCGCAAGTAAACGTTTACTTTAAATAACACTCTTAAGGCCCAATAGCTTTGAATCTTCTGATCAGGAATGTATTATGACATAGAAAAGTGAAACAAATATACAAAGAATAGGAGATTCTCGTCGTTTAAAGAAAACACTAAATACCAACCATTTCAAATTTATCTTAATCGATTCAAGTTCTGTCTGTCCGTCTGTCCAGATGTCTGAAGTCCCGTCTCTCTGTCTAGTTTTCTTGTGTTCAACGGATCACAATCTTGGAGATATTTCAATAAAATTTGGCACACGTCTCAAGATGGGCGGATATTGAAAATAATTCGGATCGGACCCTTGGTCAACCACTTCCCTTATAACACCTTATGGGTATATAAACTGCAACTGTATTAAGCAAAGTGATGTAGGCCACCTAATGACCGGCCGTGCTTCATCATAGTGCTTCTATTTTCTTTTAATTATGTTTTTTTCGAAAAACCTTCGGTGCTTCATTAGACAATAGTACTACGAATGTATGAACGCTGTCACTTTGTTTCGAATTAATTATTAAAAAATCTTTATGAACAACTCAGCGAAAGTAAAAACTTTTTCCTACATCTTCCTTGAATTGTTCGTAAATAAGTTCGAGAAAGTTATCCATCACTTTGTGCTCATAAGGTAGCATTACCCCTAAAGAAATTGTACTATTGAAAATTTGCAAAAATTTTCGCCAATTTTTTCCCAAGCTACGATGCAACTGTGCAATCCTTCTTTTATTTTCTTCCAATTATATATCGACGTATGCATTGAAATTATACTCGTTTAGCTTAGTTGTTATATGTTAATATGTTAGTGGCGGATATAGAAAACCATTCGATTCGAAAGTTTATTGAGTAAGTAAGCAAATGTAGTGCAATTGTTTAAGAGATAAGATAATTACTTCTTCTCACATGCGATATGATATCACTTCGTTCCTGTAGGCAATTGATTTGAAAATCTTGCTTAATGCTTCTTTTCACTTTGTGGTAAGGTTTTAACTATTTGCCTAACAATAATAATGAATCCCATTATCCCTCTTGGTTCTCCGTATCATTAGATTTTGCATTTGCAATTGATTCGTTTTCAAGTACGTTTGTTCGTAACGTCTCAATTGCCTCTCCGATAATGTTCAATTGACATGCAATTCTAGCCATCTTTCGTTCTAGGCATGATTTCATTATGTAGTAAGTTATTTATATGAACACAGATACAAGAACATGTTATTCTAGATTTTAAAGATCTTAATATAAATGTTAGCAATTTTGTATGAAAACATGTGAACTTATTTGCTTATATGAACATTATACCCCCCAAGACATAGATTGAACGCACAAAATGCGTTCTAATGAAAATTTATGCATTCACATATGCATACACATGTGTAGAAATTGTATGTATGCGTGTTTTAAAATCTTCTTAAATTGTAAAAATGACTTTATATTTAATTGATTTACTTATTCATTATATGCATTTATAATCTTTGAAAGAAACTCTCATCTGCATTCATTCATGTTTTGCTCAGGCATTAAAGATATTAAGAAACATTATTGGAAATCAATAGCATCTCAAACGAACATCTGAATAGGTTTTTCAAAACTGTGAAAACAAAAAATTTTGAGCAAGCGAGCATGCAAATGACGTTTACGCTAGGAAACCGATCAAGGTCCTTATTTTATATAAAATATTTACACCGGCTTCTTAAAACCATTCAATCTGCTTTATGTTGCTTTAGGTTACATGAAAAAGCTCGACGAGACTATACAATATAATAAAAATCGATTCTTCCTATCAGTACATATAAAGTCTTAAGTTCAACTGTTTTTCGAAAGAGCAACATATCGGTCTTTGTTTTTTTAATGCATGGGATATGAACTGTATTGTGTCAAGTGAACCTAATATTTATTCTATCTGTTAATGAAAAAAATATCGCAACTATCGCATCTGTAACCATTAATAACACACATCGTATACTGCTCTCGATTTTTTTGTTTTTAATTTCGCCAGCATCATAGGGGAAGCATTACGTATCTCTCTTAAACTCTAAGAAGTATATAAACGATTCGTTTTTAAGCATAATAATCATTCATTTGACAGTTTGCTAATCGTTGTATTTGCAATAGGACTCTGCACGCATTAACACCGATTAAATAATTTTTACAAAATAAACATTGAAAGATTTTTAATAATTCGTCGCATGGAGGCCCAATTTAGTCTGCAAAGGCTGGCTTAACCATAAATCGAAATTAATCATTACCGAAAAGAACTTGAAAGGTGTTTACGATCTTATGGAGCGCAAACAATTCATATATGAAAGTGAGTAGAGAGAGAAAGAGAGTAACAAATGGCACGCGCACAGCACTAAGTAACAGGGATTTTTATTAAAAAGTTTGAAATATTTTGGAACCGACAGTGTTCAAGCAAAACTTTGTAAACTCTCTACGCGCTCACTAGCGAGCAATCTTTGACCGACGCTGGACTTTTCAGGTGAGATAGACAACAGCAGTATGATGGACTTAAACAAATTATCAAAACTTAATTCATTATCCCTGCAGTATGGAGTCAGTTAATATCTAACAGATCAGCTATAACAGCGCATTATTCGATTGCCGATAGCTTGAATTCGTGCAAAACATGTGCACGTGCAATGTTTTTTAGTACAAAGTAGATTTGACGTTACACACTAAACTCCAAGAAATATTTAAAAAAATGACTCAATAGGAAATATTGGATATAAACCTTTCAATCAGATATGGATTGAAAGGTATTCCATAGGCAACTAGTTTTGAAAGAATAGATTAATGCGATTGTAATGATGACGTGATGAAATGAATCGTAGAAAAACGGTTTGGCTCTTTGGAAAATTTTAAGGTGCAGTAGCTTGAAGTAACAGAAAACACCATCAAACGACTAAGTTTTTTATAAGCAGTAAGTTAAGTTGTTTGTGTTTGCATTGGCATAGATTCGTCCTTCAAGCCCTGGTTCATTGCACTGCTCGAAAAATTAATAAAAAAAACAATTAAATTGCCTTTGTATGGACGACCTTTGACTGGTGATTATTTTAATCTCACTTTCCGTTATGGCCATAATGGGGTATCAATGATAACTGAAGGAGAAATATCTTAAGTTTTAAGTCATCCCACACACTTGTAGGTTCATGCCAAACTGGTGTAAAACATTTTTGCTCAGAAGGTAATATAAACAACTTAAAAGCACTTCAAACACTTCGCTCATGTTTGTGTCCCATTAAGAGCCTTAAGATTTTATATTTAAATTTTAAATTTAAAGATTAAAAGATGAATTTTGTCTCGATTTCGGAACTTGCAGATTTTAGAGCTTATTTTCTCATTCTTAAAGAACTGCAGTTTCCACTTTTGAATTTCGATAATAAGGATGCTCAAGATAGATTTTCGTAATTAATTGCTTATGCTTAGACTATTGAAAAATGCAGCGGAAAATTCAAAAGAAAATGTAACGTTTTACTGACTTCAGTCAGTTAACAAATACGTGTACATAGAAGAAAAGCGAGTTATCCTAATCAGATTGTTCCGTTTCAATTATTCTTGTGAGATGATTGGACGGCCTGGAAAGTCAAGTAAGTATTTTCATAACACAATTATGGATACATGTGCATGACATCTGACAAACCGGCTACTGCAGCGGTTTAAGCGGTCAGTAGAGAACTAGGCGGGAGAACGAACACTGCCACCAGCTCAAAAGTCGGAATTATATTATATCAGTTCCATTATATGCTAGGAAATTTCGGTAAGTGATTTTGATGTTGCTCTGGTTGCTTGAAAGACTCCTTGCAGTAAAAACAAGTAACGCAAGTAGGAAAATAATAATCTTTTATACCCGTCATCGTCATCCTAAAACAAAAGAAAAGAACTAAAGTTTCGTTTTTTCTAACAGTGCAGGGGCGCGGCTTATTTTTTCTACTTTCACAATAAAAGTGGGCAACAACATAGTAAGTGTCATGTAAAATAATATCAACTGATGAATTAGCTAAAACTAATCCTTATAATCCTCCCACAGTAAATAGAAAAATAAAACCAAGTGCTCAGAGGATAGCAGGAGAATAGGAGATTTGAGTTCCGTGAAGAGTAGCTAATCAACTAAAAATCTTAATTCCTGTTGGAACTGCAATAATTATTGTAGCAGAGGTAAAATATGCTCGAGTATCAACGTCTATTCCAACTGTAAATTTATATGGTGCATGTGTTGAACTTTATGGACAAGCAAAAAGCAAAGGTGTGCACAATTCTTGTTACATGGAAGAGTTGGCGCAAATTCTTTTGGAAAGTTCTAGACGATATCTTCATTTTTGCGGCCGGGAGAATGTTTACCGCTGGTACTAAATGGCTGGGCTATGTGGATCTCGACCTTGAAATTGGCCAAGAATTTATACACTTTGTGGGGTTTCTGAAGCATACTTCTGCGCCTTATAAAGGTATAGAAAAAAAAAATAAAATTTTGATACGCTACAATATTGGGTCGGCATAGTCAATTTTTCCGTTTTTGTACGAATTCGTCGACCATAGAACATACGTTCAAATTTTTATAGATTTATCTGCCATAGTTTATGAGTAAAAAGCAAAAAACCAATTTCTTATTCCTTTCGAACAACAAAAGTGATTTCAGTTTATTTAGAATTATACACGTGTCCTTCAAACGATTTGGCCCATCTTGAATACCAACATGCCTGCAAGAACTGCCAATGTTTCCGGCAAATATGAAGTGGATATCTTCATTTTTGCGACCAGAAGAATGTTTACAACAGACATTACAGACAGACGGGCGGACGGACATGCTTAAATCGATCTAGAATTTGATGCTGATCAAAAATATATATACTTTGTGAGATCTCTGAAGCTCTCTTCTGGACTTTGCAAACCGTCATCCTTGGGTGATGGGACAATAAATGACGTTGCTTTTCTATGGTGAAGCGAACGTAAATGCATGGAAGTATCTTGGAAATAAGGGTTTCTGACAACGGATGGTTTGTGAAGCATCTCACGGTGATCTTCAAAGAATGAAATTGAGTTGAAAGTTAGTTTCAAAAAAAAGAGTTGATTTCGACTGAATTAAGGGGTGAGTTAAGGGATCACTTAAGTCATTTAATATAAAAGAAGATTGCAAAGAAGAGCTTAACAAATTATTATTAAGGGCTAAGGGTTAGGGAAGAATATGCTGAATATGAAAGCAAAATGAGTAGATTTTAAAACTGAAAATAAATAATGATTTTCGACACTCTTCGTATTTGTTATATGCAGTAAAAGTACATTACTTTGAATATGAACTGATTTTTCGTGGAAAAAAACGTTAATTTCGTTTAAAATAATTTGAATACCGTTAACCATTTGAAAGCTGATGTGATACGAACTTAATTCAAAAATAGTATAATAATAGGAATTTTACATAACAATACTTAAACTTAATTTCATTTTTTCAGAATTTTTCCTAAAACTGTTTCAACAATTACGCTGGAGCCATTTCTTTTGTATTTGTAAAATATCGAAAGTGCGTTTAGTGCACTTTAAAACTTGACCTTTCGAAATTGAAGATAAAGTAACTAATGAAAATTTCAATTTTCTGTTTCAACTTTCCTGCCTTTTAAAATCTCAAAAATACATATATATGCACGTGCACATGTATTTATATGTGTGTAAGGCGTTTTTATTTTGCCCTTGATTAAAAAGAGATGTACACTCATCGTACCTACTTCTACTCCTATTAAAATATAGTGTGAGATTTCTGTATATAATTATTACACTTTTTTTACCTTACGTAACTCGTGATTCTAGAGTACATTAAGTTTGTGCGGACGTATGCAACACTTAAAAGTATACGAGGTAGATGCACTTTTATTTATTTCCGATCGATTCAGAGTCACTTTTTGCATCGATCAAAGCATGTCCGTCCATCTGTCCGTCGCTGTTATTTTCTTGTATTCAATCCGTCTTGTATGCAATCATTGAGATAAGAGAGTGAAGGAATTTCGCGCACCAATATGTTTTATTTCAACGACGAAAGCTACAGAAAATGGTTCGGCTTAGATCACTTTTCCAACCACTTCCCATGTAATTCCTTATTTTGAAACATCGTTATATGAATAACGGTATTAAACGAACGAACACTACGAAAACGAAGTAGTGTCGAGTATTTAATCATGGGCCGCGATCCTTTATGGTATTTGCACTTGTTTTTTTTTTTTCTTCTTCTATAATTTGCTTCTTCCACAGAAATTTCAGAAGAAAAGAAAACCAATTTTGGATAGATTTCTTTAAGACTAAAATATTTCAAGGAATTATCGAAAGAACTTTTGTAATGCGATCCTTTTAAACTTACAGCGATTCAATGTCATCTATGTCTACATGGGCGTAAATGTTTGCATTTATAAAATAGTGGCAAATATATCACAATGAAATAAAAACATAACTTTTTCATAGCATATTATTACTCAGACTGAGACAACATCACTAACAGTAATGAACAAAGAAAAGAAAACTTTATTTAATTTATTTTCCAATGTAACAAACATTTGCGGTTCCTTTTAGAAAAATTGATTTGAACTGGATTAAAAAAAAAAAAAAAAAAAAAATGGTTTTATACAAGTTTTATGGATTTATTTTAACATCTGTGTATGTGTGTTTGACTTATAAAAGATATAAATGCATGTGCTTTAGTATTTTTATTTTTTTTTTTTCAGTTTCTCTCTTGCAACATCTGCTGCAAAAACGAATTACGTATATCAATAAAGTACATACACGATATCTAAATATGTACGTATTCGTTCGTTAGTGTAACAAGAGATCTTACAAGCTTTTCTTTATAAGTGCCAGAGAATAGGTTTTCTAGATTTTCATTCTTTTACTAAAACGGGAAAAAAATCACCCTATAATGTAAGGGGGAAAATTCTTTATCGACTTATCGAGATTTCAAACCCGATTAAAGGATATCAATTTGTCCGTATGTCCGTCTGTTTCTTCGATTGCTTGCTTGCTGATCCTAATGCCATTCATATTTTTGATTTTCCTTTCATCCGTACGATTGTAAAGCGCTCTGTCCACTAGCAGTTATGTCCGTCTTTTATATAAAATACCGAAATGATACAAGATTTCTATCCATCCATAGATCGTAAATTTCGCTCAACATTGTTTCGATATAAATTAGACCCATAGCAAGCGATTAGGGTGTTTCCCAACCTTTAGATTTGCCGACAAACACCGAAAACCTCTCTCATACGTTCACCTTAAGGCAACAGGTGCTTATTATTCGATTTAAAGCGAAAACATTTTTCTTACATGGTTTTCTCTACTTTTCTTATTTACTATTTTTCCTTTCTTTGCTTTTTTTGCAGTAATATTCATTTATTCTCTCTTTTCAGTAATATTAATGAACGTTAGAGAAAAATAAGATTCGTTTCCATTAGTTTATGAGTAAAAAAAAAAATTCGGAGAATTTTGTGTCCTTTTTTAATAGCCTGTACGCATGTGGTATTTGTTTCAGGTCGTCAGCTTTTCGAAATTTGAAAGAATGTATGAATAAGTTCTTAGGTAATGCAATTCGGTCGGACTATTGCAAATAACGGCAGTTAATTACGGCAGTTAATTGCTGAACAAAAGTCTGAAAATATTCTGTAAGGACTTGGTAAGAAGGAGAAGAAAATCTCTATTGATTGAACATTAAATCATTTGTTATTTGGTCGAGTAGGACAATTTGCACGACATGGTTATGTACGAACGCCAGTAATATTTCAATTTCGCTTTAAACGATAAAGACGATTTCTTCGTTCGTTCCTGCGATCCTATGTCATTTACTTTTTTAAGACTCAAGTAAGCATATAAGTGGACGGACGGATGGACAAAGGGAAATAAGATCAATCAAACACACAAATGGAGTTATACGACATTGACACTAAACTTATCCATAAATTAACACAGTTTTGGAGAACCCCAAAGTCTCTACCCGTTTCGAACTTACACTGAGATGCTGGATTAAGCTAGAGAGCTACGATGGTCATAAGTCAGTTATCCAATAAGTAAATTTAGTAAAGGAAATAAGTCAGTTTATTTCGAATGTGATCAAACATTTGCTTTGTTATTGCTTTACTACTTTTCAAGCAACCTCATTGCCTTCTCTTCCGCAAGATTGATTTTCTTTACAGTTTTTGATATATAGAAAAAAAGATATTTTCTATCACAAGGACGATGTGCTTGCTGCTTGGACTCCCAACACAAGATCACGCAACTATAGACGCCGAAAAATGCTGTTTTGTGTGTCTCATGTTTCAATCCATGGTTCTTCCAACGGGAGACGGCTATACCTGCTATGCAGAACTAATGCAATTTCGCATTAGCGATATCTTGGACTAATTAAGATAAAATTGTTGTCTTATGCCTTTACCGACTGAGTACTCACTTTAACTACGACCAAAGTAAACTACCGCACTAAGATTTGAATCCGCGAACGCTGACTTTTGCAGCCGCGATTCTTAGTCTTTGCCTAAAGGCAATAAAAAAAAAAAACGATAATTAAGAGCAATACCAATATTTTTACCACTTTTCAATACTTTTTAAGGGATGAGAGAAAGTGATAAGTAAGAAAAGGATAAGTGATAACTCAGACCACAGTGAGGAGAAATTTTTTTCACACAAACTCTGTAGTGATCTGCCAGCATTTAGTAGAAGTGTTACTTCGACTGATTCGTTTTCTTCTATGGTCCGACGGTTTATATTAATGCTTTCAATATTATTTTAAATGAAAACCAAATAAATATTAGATTTCTTGTCCGAAAAGACTAATTCTGTAGAACTATAAAGCAGTTGTCACCGATTTTCTAAAAGAGAGCATTAATCCCTTCCTGTGAGCACAATAGTATCGGTATAGGTTACTAAGGAATCGGATATCGGTATCGGATGTATGGAGAAGGGTTTTTCTAAACTTTTGGTTAAGCCGAGTTTTACGCCAAAAGATATGATGGTCGAAATGTTACTTGTCTTTAGTTAACTCGAAGAAAAGTCCTTCTGAATATTGACTAGTAATGAGAAATGAAAAGTTGGAACAAATTATTTTTAAATAGATTAGCAAACAGATGGCAGCCTGTAAGACGGGATGTTTTAGAAGCCAATAAAAGTTGCTGCTGAGGGCAGTTGCAATCTAAGCAAGCTAAGAGATCGAGGGGCAGGCTTTTCAGTCTTTCTTTGAAGCAAAGAAAATTTGAGAATTCTAGACGATCGAAAGAGTTGCTCTTAAACCTAAACCGCGCACGTTGACGCTTGAACTTAAATTGTTTGATTATTTCATACTGCATTTCCAAAAAAAAAAATCATTTTTACTTTACTTTTGACTCAGTTCATGGCTCATAAGGAAGTTATCAAATGATACGGTGATTAAGACTGTTTCACAAGGCATCTCTATCCCAAATTTAGGTTCAATTTGTTTCTTCCTATATAAAGTAGGGAATTCCTTTCTGACTGTGAGCCTGTGAGGCACATCGTGATACGATTTGTTACAAAAATACGTGTCCAGCTTTGAATTTTCTAATGACCGTCCGCCTGTGTATTGATAAAGACTTGCTTTAATTGTCTGTCCTAAGGTAATGAATACTTTTAGTTTCATATCAATATTCACACTAACAATCTGACTAATTAAGGACTAGTCTGCAATAGAGTTTAAGAATTAACAAACGAATACGAAAAGGAATGTCTCTGGTTACCGCAAAAGAAATTCTAATGTTTTTTATAATTTTTCTTGTGTTTCTTTAACTCTTCTCCCAGCTTGCTGTCATTTAACTAGAAACACTAAAAACAAAACAAAAAGAAAAAACTTTGTCTATGAGATGCTTTAGGAAGGAGGACTTTTTACGGATATGGCTATTAGCAGCAATCAGTTGGCACAACTCTCTAAGAAATATTTTGATCTAAAGTGGAATCATAAAGTTTGACAAAATGTACACAAACGAGAAGGAAACAACGTTATAATCAGGCGAAACCGACCAGTAAATATTCTACGCTGATTCTCAATGACATTATCAAAGTTCTTTCCAAGGCAGTTCGGTCTACGGTCGAAATCGGTTCATGAATCAAATTTCATCAAAATATCTAGAAAGTAGACTTTTTTTGTTAGAGAACATAACATGGACAGACAAGGTTTTGTACCGGACGGACAGACAGACTTAAATCAATTCAAAAAATGATTGCCAATCGTCTGATACAATAAAAACATATTTATTTCAAATCATACCGGACGTTGCATACATCCGCACGAAGTTAATACATCCTGTAGTGTGACTTGTACAATAAATAAAAGTATTAAGGAGAATCTTGAAGTTTGTGTGTGTTTCAAGTACACATGAAGGGAACATTTGTCAAGAGAAATTTAAACAAATTTCTATTTTTTTCTTTTAAATCAAAAACAGCACACAACATATAATTTGGGCGAAACCCGTAAGGAGAGCATCTTTCAAATGACATTTTCAAGTACATATCTTTAACATGCATACTTGCGTAACATACATAAAATGAACTTTCAGTTCATATGAAAGTTAAGTCTAAACAAACTTATGCGTATGAATGTATGTACATATAAAATATATATATATATATATATATATATATATATATGCAGGATAGTGAATAAAGGATAAGTGTATGCTTTCGAAACAAAATGGGAGCACTTAAGAGTTTACACTTTAGCTATAATCGTTATGTTTATATAGAATTCTATCTGATTTTTATTTGAATAAAATACAAATATATTATGGCTTTTAGACGAAGTACTTCGATACCTTCCATCTCTGCATTTACATGTTTTAAAAATCCATTTTAAAAGCAAACAAATTACGTTTACGTAAAATACTGTTGTAAAAGTAACATGTTTGGCAAGCGTCATATTGCTATAATATATTATAATTGTAACATAAGACTTGTGGCAGCACACACACACACACACACACACACACATACACACACAAATATATCTTTTATTAGGATATATTCCCTTAAAGTAATGTAAGTTAAAGTAACATACGTAACAGCTTAACAGGGAAACCATTCGCATAGAATAAGAAGAAGACTTATAAATTTGTAACTCTTACTATAAATATGGATGGGCCTGACAAGCCCTATTAGCTGACCTTTTAAGTTAACTTTAATCTTATCTGAGAAAGCGAATGATCAGAGGCCTTAAGCTCGAAACGATCTCAAGGACATCTTGGTCAGGAAGAATTTCCAGTTACGATTGATATTCAAAGCAAAATTTTCTTTTTACAATTCTGAAAAGCAAGAGCAAAAAAAATTCGTCCCTTCGTCTATCCGGAGGAAGGTAGAAAAAGTGATGGTTCTGCGTACACGCTCCAAGAATATTGTCAAGGTGAAGAAAAAGTTTGCCCTCAGCTTACTCTCAAAGTATTCAGGGAAAACCCAATTACTCCTGACACTGACTACTACTGACTGAAATTAGTGACACTTTTGTCTTGTACTTGCACCTTCTCTTTTATAGAAATTTTGATTTCCTTTATAACAAATTTTTGCTAACAAATATATCAAAATATTCGTGTGTCAACGAAGATTGACTTATATTAGCCTATGGCTACTTTCGCAGAGCGAAGATATTCATCTACAGCATGGTCGTTTGCCCTGCATTAGAATAGTTCAACACTTCTAACCTTTTCGCAATCGGGGTCGTCATTTGATGCATCCCAGGAACTGGTGACGTCTAGATACGACAGTCACTTATTTTTTGTGTGATGTATATAAAACAAATTAAGGTAGTTAGCACATATATAATCGCAACTATATATTGCAACCTATTCCAAGTCGTATTTCTACATAGCCAAGACATCGCGTAATATGCGAGCTAAGCACGCACTTATGGCAGCACATCAAGTAAATTATTACATAACCATAGATTTATAATATTTCCCGCAAACTTACATAGAGTTTGGCATAACACATACCAAGGGATAGGCACCTCTTTCTCTTTCCTCACTTCTTTGTGACCCTTGCCGCATTACACGTGCAAGGGACATCCCTGCATCCAGTGCACATTCTCTTTTGTAAATACGCTTTGCTGCTGTAATATTGGACGAGGGATAGATGTACGCACACGATCGTTAGATTGCATTAAATTAAGTACACTAAAAATGTGTATATAAAAGTAAGAAGCTTTAGGAATAGTTGTCGCCAGCCCCTTAGCTCAATAGTTCCAGAGTTTTCTTGTTAATTTTTGACGGGCATGTCCATAGGGCCATCGCCTTTAGATTTTAATTGATTTTCTAATCCTTCTGCAGAATATTCCCATGTAGATCGTTATTTGCTATCGTTTCGATTTTCTTTTGAAATATGCGTAACAGTTTTAAGCACGCTGTTGAGGACACACACACTTACTTTCAAAGTTGACATATGATAACCTGTTATAATATTTTAGTTCAAGTTTTTTAATAAAATTTTTACAACCGAGATAATTTCCATAAGCGATGGACGGATATACGGACTTTGATGAATTGTCTGAGAACCTTGTAATTGAGACGTATTTTTGGACATTACAAGAATAGATCGAGTTAGTGAATTTGACTTCATCACACCTTTTGCAACCTACACCAATTGCGATAAGGCTATAATTAACATTGTTCGACCATATACAGAACGATTTGAACGTGGACACATCGCTTTATTAAATCAAGCAAATTCCCCAAATCGATTGAAAAGCGTTTTTTAAATTGATTTAACCTTGTCTGTCCGTCTATTCGTATGGCATTCGTCCGTGTGTTTTTTTTTTTTTTGTACAATATACAGATCGCCCTGTTCTACGTACTTCACTGAAATTTGATTCACTGATATTCTTTGGTCCAAGGATGAACTAAATGGAATCATTTGTATGACCACTTCCGCTCTCAACTTACGCAAATCGAAAAGTCGTTATACAAAGCAATTTACCATTTTTAATATTTTCCCACCGATGAAACCGATGAAAAATAGTATTCGGACATAGTAAGTAAATGTAAAAAATTTGTTTTGGTTAGAAACATTTGCAAGTACTTGGAAATTTAGATAAACTTTTATGTGACAGTAACGTCCAATTTTTGCTTTTAGTTTTTAAGATAAAACATAAATTAATAATAACGGATTGACAAATAAATTTATAATGGCAAGTGTGGACGAAGCACCACAAATTCTTTTTCACTCCATTCTCATATAAGAATTGTCAAGGAAAGTAAGCCTTTCGATGGCAATGAGATCACAAGTGAAGAGTGAAAAATTGTATTGTAGGCGAAGTGATGAAGAGTTTATAAGAGTCGCTCTTGCCTGATTATGACTTTTTTACGCTTGCTTTTATATAAATATTTTTACTCTATGTATATATGTTTTTTAAGTCATTTGTTCGAGTGTGCCAAAATATTTTCTAATGATTATAAATTTCTGTAGTACACTTGAAATATGAAAGTACACAACACTACAAATTGAAGCTTTTACTCAAGTGCATTGACACAAATATACGGGATATACGGTTGTGCTGTTCAAATTTTTGCAAATAAGTGTGTGTGCTTGTTAGATTTAAATCGTTTATGCAAAAGTGACTTTCAGAGGGAAAATGGACTTTTGCGAAAGACAAAAAAATTTCACAAATTACTATAGGGACCTTACTACCATCTACCATCTACCATCGGCCACTTGTTCCTCCTACTCCTACTCCCGTATATGTATATAAATATATATGAATGTATTTGTGAATTGCATGAATGGTTGTGAATGCTAAAAGGACAATAATGCATAAAACACAGATATATTTAAACACGCGTACAAACAAATGTGTGCAAATATGCAAAAAAACCATTATGGTAATAAACTGCTTAACAAGTTTAAATTTCTGCAAAATTCCAACTAATATATGCTTTGGCCATATCATATAACGCCATACGTAAAACCGGGTTTGTTGTAAGTAGCAAAGAGTAAGAGGAGCGAAAGGGGGGAATGAGATTAACTGACTGACTGACTGACTGACTGACTACTCGACCAGTTGACTGAGTTTATGAAGATGTTTAGATGTTTAGATGTTCTGTTAGAGAGAGAGAGAGAGAGAGGGAGAGAGAAAGAGAGAAAGAGAGTAAGAGTAAATGGATATTTCATATAAACAGATTTATAACAAAGCGGAAGTAATAATAATCTGAAAATGATGTCAATGCATGAGTTGAAAATTTTGTAAATTGTTTTCAAAGCATAACTGAAGTGAAGGAGACTAACCAAGTAATAAACAATTGTCGTTATTGTCCTTGTTGTTGTTGTTGTTGTTGTTGTGTACATGACATGCCAGTTAGTCAGTTATAAGGTCGGCTAGCAACTATACATCCAACAAGTATGTGTGTGTGTGTGTGTGTGTGTGTGTGTGTGTGTGAACAAAAGTTGAAATGTGAGCTAACGTCACAGAAAGACAAATCAGTTGCATTTGTACTAAAAACAATACACATTGCAGTTACATTGCAATAATGTTGCATATAATAAAATACACTCTTAACATAATATAATTTTAGAGGCAAGCGGACCGACCCCTATCGACAAACAAAGGAAGATTAAGTGAGAGAATACAAGTATAACATTACATTATGCATTTAAAGATAATGTCTTGGGAGGTCCTTTGTGATCTGCTTTCTTACCATACTTCGGCGTAAGGAGGAAACATAATAAAAGTGTTAATAAATCCATGGTTGGCAGTATTATAAAACTGCTGCTGCTGTTGTTGCTGCTGTTGCTGCTGTTGCTGCTGTTGCTACGGTTGCAGATTACGTATGGCTGTCTATTATCTAAAATAATCCACTACGATAATGATGATGTTGGTAATGATGACTGCATACAATGGCGATGTTGTACATGTTCTACTTATAAAATTGTGCTTAAAAGTTTTTTCTTCTTCTTTTGTTTTTTTTTATTTAAAATTCTATGCACAATTGTTGCAGGGCTGGGCTGGATTACATTTTACGTTAATCCTTTGGGCTGCAAGGTTTTTACTTGATTACTTAAAATATTAGCACTTTCTTTACCCCATAAATATTCCATTCAAAGAGAATTAAGGCAAGCATTCATTTTTATAATTTTATTTAATTCATTTTCTTGCATTTCTTTATTTTTATTTGTTTTTTTTTTCTTTATATTTTGTTGCTGTGTTATTTTCCATTAATTTGACAATGAAATGACATCATTTCAATTTTCATTTCATTGGTCGCAAAAAACATTGAAAAGCCTCTTTTGAATGTTAACGTTATCCTTGTATATATATATATATGTATGAGCTTTAAATGGAATCACTTGCAAACAACCTTAAAAAAAAAAAAACCCGTTAGATGAATGAGAGACTTTGAAAATGATGTCAACATTTCCGCCAACAACATATTCACTTAAACATACACATATACGACCGCACTACAACACTCATTTATGTGTTGCACGGACCACAAAACATGGTAGTCGGTAGTTGGTGTTATCCACCGATAAAAGAAACAAAAGCCAAAAACAAAAAAAAATATCATCAAAAACATTCATCAAAACATCTCGTTTACACTTTTACATCTACAATAACAATACGTAACGAGAACCTCAACTGCTTTACATGGCACGATGATTCCTTCTCTAATTTTCGTTGTTTGGTGTAAAAAAAAAAGAAGAAATAAATTTTTTTTTTGTTTTTTTTTATTTTTAAGCTTTTCTATCCTTATACGCTTCACGACATAAGATGCGGATACACACCGACACCGACCGTCATTCAATGTAGCTTTAAATTACAAGTAACCTCGTTTACGTCGCGTCATGGCCGTCTGTTTCTGGCCAACAACCAAAGATGACTAAATCAATGTTTTGCATTTAATGATGAACGTTCGAGTTACTGTCGCCACACCACACAGAATTTTGTCCTTTAAATCTCATTGAATTCGTATGCACACGTGCGTATATAACGGTACTTACTCTATGTGCATATAAAAGTATGTAAGAGTATTTTATATACGCGTTACAATTTTGAATTGCGTTCAAATCTCAG
The DNA here is from genome assembly GCA_000688735.1 of Glossina austeni. Lineage (NCBI taxonomy): Eukaryota > Metazoa > Arthropoda > Insecta > Diptera > Glossinidae > Glossina > Glossina austeni. Next base: position 53,032 of record KK502801.1, read on the forward strand.
CGAAATCACAAATGATACTGAGGCCACTTGGTATCCTGTTAAATCCTTTATTTTGTTGCCCAAAAAAATTTTCTTTGGCTCATTGTCTAGCAACATAAACTACATATACACATTCACCACACACATACACACACAGACACACACGCACAAAAACATACATACACACATACACACACACACACACACACACACACAGCAACAGCAGCAGACATAGGCACACACACCTTATTTGTTTGTAAGTAAATTTGCTTGCTCTCCTCGCATTGCGTGATTGCCGTTAAAATCATCGTCTCCATCACAAGTTTTATTTCATTTATTCGTTCGTAACTTCGTGTTTTATATATAAACTCGTATTTATATATTCAATAAAGAGTCAGTCCCATAAACATGTTGACACACTTTTTTATTCTCAGGATATTGCAAAATATTGAATTTGTTACATATTGCATTGCATCATACTTCCGTTTTATCTCAGAAAAAAAGGTTTCTTTTACATCCTTTGAGCACTTGCTCTCCTCTTACAAGTTTCGTTGCCACTTTCTCTNCTCTTTGTCGCTCTCTCCTGTCTTTAAACAGATTGTTGACGAAAAATTGCTTAGAAACATTTTCGTTTAGTCAACATTGTTGATAAATAAATTTCAAGGGGTAACGCAGAACCAAACCTTTGGATGCAAATTTGTTTCCAACGTATAAAGTTTTTGTACTGAGGGGTACACTTGTATAACAATTGAGTTGCTAAAAAAGCTTAATACTCCTTATTATAGTAAATGATTGAAGGCAAGAGACATCTTTTGTAAAGATATCATAGTCATGTGTTTATACTGAAATTTTATTATTATTTCCCATTATTTCACAATTTTCCAAGATTTTTAGTAAAAGCTTTACGCAAGAAAGTTTTCCTACACTTAGGCACGAATTAACTGAAAGGTGAAGGTTACAAATATATCCTTTGGGTGTGTGTTTGCCAAATTACTTTCTTGTCCGCTTTTCAGGTATCTTATCATACGTTACAGCAAAGCATAAGCGGTTTTTGTATGAAAGTAAAAGTGTCTACTTTAAAACAATGACAGAGAGAATATTTTGTTCAGCCTACTGTCCACCGTTAGCTACATAAGTGACCTTTTAAGCCCATCTATGTAAGCATACTTTTGAGTATTGTCATTGTTTATGACGGCCAATATTTGAAAAAGATGTTAGTCAGAAGAAGATATACCTGCCGAATGCAGCGCGAGTGGCAGAATATTCCAGATCAGCGTTGCTAACATATTTTGTTCACATTTGCCGAAATGAGATCGAGGAAAAACCTATGTTGAAAAAAACACATATTCACATGTTACACTCATGTTGGTGACATTTCTGTGGAGTGGTTTCATTAATCTACAACAGTTCATAACACTCCACATCCAGCTAATCCCCCCAAGTAAGTCGAGAGTAGATATTCGTGTTTCGCATTAATGTTTCCGTTCAACCGCGCCATGGTTTTCAGGCCTCCGATCTTGTAACGTGTTCGCTCTTCCTTTCTCACGTGGCCCGCGTGCAACAGCATTTTCCTTCAGCAATGAGCAGGAAAAGTGATACTCTTCAGCAGAATAACTTACATCATTACGAAAGGCTTCAAGACAGTTCGTTTAAGGTCTAACAATTTTTCACAGAAAAATTGAAGTCATGTCTTAGAAAATCCGAAAGAAAAACTGGCTTATACATCTTGGACACCTTTTACAGAGTATAAGTCCTTTGCTTACGGTTGATGTGCAGGTTAAAGGGCAAGTTCGTGTGCGCAGATGAAAGGGTTTTCTTTTTAGTAAGAAAATGGAGAATTAGTGAGAACTTCCTCTATGTCAATAGATAGATAGAGTGGGAACGCTCAGCTTTAGGTACGGCTGTATTTCGGGTTTATGGCGGACCGCAGTAGACCCAAGTGTTATCGATAGTGAGCAGAGCCTTCCATAAATCACCGCATTCGGCGCCATTTCTTACGCCTATCGAGCAGGAATTTAGGAATCCATCTCGTCCACTTTTCTATTTCGTACTGAAATTTATTTCTGGATTTCCGAAGGAAAGCACATAGGATGTAGATATAGATGTTCGCGAAAGTAATTGTTTTCTCTTCTGGAGCTCTTCCACACTTACTAACCGTTCATCTTATGCTTATAGGCACGTCATGCTCATATTTGCATTAAATACCAAAGTGCCGCCATTGAATCTATGTTGCAAGCTTCAGATAAATATCTTGACTGTAAACTACTCTATTTTGCCTGTTGCGCTGGTGTTGAAGACAGACGTAAGAAAATCCGAAGAAATGGAAGACTAGAGATTGGTAGCTAAGTCCACTTACGATCTTACACTGATTTAATAGTTGATGACATTTCGTTGAAGGAATCGAAGGATAGACATAGGAGACTAAGTACACATCTTGGGGGTATTCTTGCAAGCATTAGTGTGCCAATAATTTATGATATTTGCACGAAGAAATAGAACGACGAAGATTGGTGGCTAAGTCCACTTATAATCTTGCACTGTTTTAATAATTGATGACATTTGGATGATGGAAAGAAAGCACAGAAGCATAGAAGGCTAAGTACACATCTTACACTGATGTAAATTCCTCGCAGGACGCGTTTAGTAAGCGCCTCCTTTCAATATCCAACAGTCGTCTTAACTTCGAACTTTATTTATTAAAAACAAGAAAAAGTAGCAAGCGGACGCATATTCGATTATTCGGTTTAAGCCGAAAGCAATTATTTTCTTTTTCTACCGACCACTGAAGGCTGTGTTTATATTCAAACGTTTTCAGAAGCCCTACAAAGTAAATATATATTCTTGATAAGCATCAACTTTTGGATCGATTTAAGCACATCCGTCTGTCCATCTGTGTAATGTCTATGATAAACATTCTCCTGACCAAAAAACTAAATGGTCGGCTTCGAATTCCGCAACAATATTAGAAATTCTTGCAGGCAGCCTGGTATTAAAAATGGGCCAAATCGTTCAAAGGACACGCCTACAATGCAACATAAATTAAACAGATATCGGATAAAAATTTGCACGTATATTCCTTAAGAAAAGGAAAAATCAGCCACGCCCATCCTATGTCATAGAGTACAAAAATGTGGCTTTTTAGTTTTCTGTGGTAGTTTAGGATGCATGAAAAGTTCGGTTACAGCCGAATATAATTTCCTTATATGTTTCATGTTATTTTTTTTACAAGCTACAAGTGATTCCGTCATAAGCCAACAATCTAAAAAAAAATAAATGCAAAATCTAAAATTTATTATTAAATGACTCTTCAAAAGTATTAAATTACTTTACTCAAGGATTACTTTATAATTAATTTCTTCTTTTTTCTTTTTTTTTTTTTGCTTGCTACGAATAAAACTTGGGATGCATGTCGTCGCCTACCCACATATGTAGGCATACGCCTAAACCGAATAAATTCATCTACAATGGAGTCGCGCTGTCGTCAAAGTCAAAGAGCAATAGTATGCCTGATTAAACACGATTAAGACAATTCGAAGAATATTTTTTAAGTTTAACGAGATACAAAAAAAAAAAAAAAAAAAATCGAAAATAAATAAATTCTTTTAAAACTGAAAGCAATTGTAAGTAAGCAAAGAAACTGCTTTTAATTACAACAGTCAGTAACTCTAGTTAAATTAAATAGATACGCGCTAGCAAAAGTCACTGTAAGCCGTGTACGTAAATAAAGGAGAAAAACTCAAAAGTAGAACAAGATGAACTTTTCAATGAATGAACGAATGAATGAATGAATGAATGAAAAGTGAATCAAAATAAATTAGTTTGTGTTCTATGTGTGTGTGGGTGTTGTGCGTATGTGCACTTGTGTGCGTGTGTGTGTAGAAAGTTTCGTGGAATGAAAAGTTTTTTATCGAATGCGTTTTAAAGAAAATGAATTTTACGAACGAATAAAAGCATTTTAGAAATGTGTGAAGTGATAAAACCAAAAAAGAAATTAAGTCTACTGATGGGTGGATTATTAAAAAGCAATTCTTATAAACGCTAACACCAGCACAAATGAATGAACAAACGAATCGACCATCGTAACCAAATAAATAATGAAATTGCGTTCTCTAGCTGATAGTTTCTTGTAATCAAATCGTTTGAATTAATTAAACATGAATTTTTTTTTCTCTTTGACATTCAAATAAGCATAACTTACTTAACGCTAGCACAGGCCACAAACTCATGCGATAAATAACCGAGTTAATTAAATTTCAACATCACCCCAATAAAATTATTAAAAAACTAATAAAAAAAATACATCTATAAATTAATTAATAAATTAATAATAAAGATTTATAGGGTCTTCTCGTCTTTTAATATAATTTCAGCTCTTTTTAATAAATTCTCAAAAAGACATGTTTTTGTTAAACAGGCGAATAAAATTTTGCCGAATTCCTTAAATTAATTTCTCATTCTTTTTTATTTTTACATTAAAATATACTAATTTTATCATTATTATTATACATAAATTAATACAATAAATATTTTAATTTAATTTAGATCACAATCTACTGCTCATCAAGAATTTTGTTTGTTGTAGAGCAACAAAAGCTAGTTCTTCAGTTTTCTAATTTATGTACATACAGCAGTACCTCTGCATTCAAATCGCCTGCAATGGAAAGTTCTTCTGCTCTCATGTTAATATTAAGGGTTCTGCTAATAGGTTTTTATTTTTAATGTTTTCACATTCTCGGCACGATCCCCACCTGGCTTGTAAGTTTCCAGTGATCTCATAATTTAGTTTTACTATAATAAAAATATATATTTTTTTTTTTAATATTCTGATTGAATTTTTCTTTACGAATACCGCCTTTGTTGACTCTTTTGCTCGACAAAGGCACATATGCTCATGATTCGGCTACGTCCTTCCTTCTTGTTTGACCGTCTTTTAATGGCCACTTTTCCGTGTCCACGTCTGACGGCATCTGCCTCTGTGCCCTTTGGTACGTTGCTTGTTGCATGTACATTTTTTAGCCAAGCATAAAAACCGATAAATGGTGCTTGTTCACTGTAGAGGGTGTAGAAACTTCGCCAACACCTTTTAGCATGTAGTATACCGCAATATTTCCAATAACTGAAAGCTGCTTTAATTATTCAATAGAGATTTGTTGTCGAACCTAAAAGGGTGAGCATTAAAAATTGGTGTTGCTGTTACTTTACCATTTTTTATTTTTCATTGAAATTGAAGTGAGTTGAAACGTAACACTTGAGATAAAGTCGCCATATTGATGTTCTTTTTTTTTTCATTAAAAAAATTCCTATGCGTTAGCGATTTTGAAACACTTTTATTCACAAAGTTTTCAAACGCAGTTGAAATTGTCTTCTACATCACACCAAAGTTACCCTAGTTGATGCAATTCTGCTTCTTTGGTTCTTCACATGTCTCAATGTCACATCTCTTGTTCTTGTATTTACCAATATAACGCATTCTTGTGTTCCATCCATAGTGATAGACATTAAGCTGTTTTTCTGTCACGCATTGACATGACCTTGTATGATTCGAAGGTATCAAATAAACACATGACAGCTTAAATGTCTGGGGCAACATTTCTGAGCCCAACAACCCCTTCGCCATATTACACACTGATAACTTATCCGAAATGAAGTGGCGTTGAACACTTGCTATGAATAAAACTTGGGAAACATGTCGTCGCCTACACACATATGTAGGCATACGCCTAAACACAAAATAAATTCATCTACAATGAAGTCGTGAAGTCGTCAAAGTCAAAGAGCAATAGTATGCCTGATTGAACTTCTTACTTATTCGATTGATATCTACCACGTTCCTTCCTCAGCATAATCTATCATGGTAAAGACTTCGAACCTTATTGCCAAATAGCAACGCTGCGTTTTTATTGTACACTAACCCCTTACGCTAATGAAATACACTAGGAATGCATTATCTTCTTTTTTGGGTTGTTGACTGAAGTTGGACTAAGCCAATAATTTTGTGACTTATATGTCCGAAGTGCAATACTTTACTGGAATGCATTATCTTACGAATCTCAAAGTGAAGTTTTCAGGTAAATTTGATCATCACAGCTTGAAACGACACATGTTCAACTAGGAGGCTGGTATGGAGTCAAAATTAGATCAAATTTTAAAGAAAGCAAAACAATTGAAATTGTGTTCTTCCATCCCTAACATCCATAACTCAGTCAGTCACATACGTAAGGTGTCAGTGGCTAATTTACTAAAAAGCTTATCGGTTTTCTATCGAAATTTTTGCTCTGAATAGAAAAAACAAAACAAACATGAAAATATCATATAGAGAATAACTTTTCCTTCATTCAATCATATATTTTGTGTGAACTTCTTTCAGTAAAAACTTTAACGTAAGCAACGAAATTTACGATGCGTCAGGAGAGTCGTCGAGAAAGTGTATGCAAAATATGCCAAAAAATTGTGATAAAAAAGACTACGCGCCGTAAAGAACGCAGTTTAAATTGTTTGAATAGAACTCGCACGGTGCGAAGTATAACACCCTTCACTGAATCAACGGTAAGCAAGCAGGTGATTGGTTTCAAAGGGGTTGATCAGATACCTTTCGATTACAGCTGTTGGGAAAATAAAAGGAATAGCATATCGCACGGAACCGATTTGGATCGCATAATTAATAAATTAGTTAAAGATCATCATCACGCCGATGTGATGATTATGATAACTCCGTCAAGTAGACATCAAAATCTTTATAAATTGCATGCAATTGAGCGCTACAGTCGCGTCCACTTGGGTATGACCAGCATAACGCAATCAGAATTAAATAATTTGAAGCTGAGTGAAGCATTTCGAAAGTATTGCATTGTCTTTAGTTCGCGTTACATCGATTTGAAAACGGTCGCCCTCGAAAGTAAAACTATTAATAATTTGGTTAATGCTTTACATAGAAACTGTTGCTGCCTTCACTTTAGTATGGATACCAACAATTGTAACGGATCGCAGTGTACTCTTAAGAACCGAATTAGCACAGCTGGTGATTGTTTTAAACAAGGTCCTAAAGTTTTGGAAGCTACAAAGAGTATCATGCAAAGTAATCCAGAGGCTGGGGACGGAACGATCGCAGCCGAAAGAGAAATACTTCATCTTATCCATTGCATTAATGCAAGTGCACCAACCAGGGGCCAAGATATTGAACGATTTTTTAAATTAGCCGAATATTTGAAATTTAATATTATTTTACGCCCGGAATTGTGCTGGATATTATCGCCAATAGTCAACGACGACGCTACTAATCTGACACGTTTCCGCTTGGAATGTTTTATGCCAGATAAAAAATACATGGGAAGCATTTGTTTAGACAGTGAGGAGTTGTTAAGGAAAATAGACAACAATCCTGGCCTACTAGACAAAATTCAAGTAATTGAGGACGTGTTCGAAATTACGTCACTACCGCCAATTTTAATAAAACTATTTCGCCACTTATGCGTATGCTTAGGCTTAGAGGTTATTTATGATATCGTAGGAGAATACCTTTTCGATCGGTATAAAAACGTAGTCTCCGTATAAACTTTGTAAAAAAACATTTTCGCCAAACATTTAATAAAAACAATAAACAAATTAAATAAATAGAAATTAATCCAAAGCTTATAAGCATGTGAAGCGGTAAGCATGGAAAGTGGCCATTAATTTCTCTGCATCTGTGTGAAGGCAAGCCCAGCCAAAAGCAAGAGTGAGACCTAATTATTCGTTGGTGTGAAAAATATATGCAAGTCGGGGAAAAATTGTGTCTGTCTGTCTGCTGCTGCTGCTGCTGCGACTCTTTCTGCTTACGACTTGCTTGCAGAAAATTTTCGCCATATTTTGAGGAAGTTTGCTGCACTGGCATGTTCTGGCCAAAGGGAGAATGCTCTTGAACCTGGTTTAGATCACATCATTTTTACGATTGTCTTTCGAAATGCAATGAAAGATGGGACTATTTTTTGAATCTCTTCTACGCAACAATAAGCGAATAGGTAAGAACCGCTTCAACCAAGTCAGTGCTCGTGAGTTTAATCTCAAGTGCCGATATCAAGGTGGATAAGTGCTCAGCCGGTAAAGACATAACCACCCATTTGGGTGCGGCCACAAGCTGCCTATCCCTGTCTCTCTCCCCACTTCTTTTCGACGAGTTGGGAACATACCCTCAGTGATTGGTCATATTAAAAAAAAATACATACATGTTTTTATACGCAGTTGCAAAACTAACCTTGTTTAGGGCAGTAAAGTCGAGTGTTTAATATTACGTCTTGAGAATTGATTCAGAAGAGCTATTTCGCTATTTCACTATTTCAAATCATGGACTCTCCATTTTCCACATCTTTTCCTATGGAAAGTGTCTCGAAAAATAACCCCTTGCGTGGGAAGAATAACTATTTTTGGAGGTTTGTTTCTGAAGATCATAAGAAAAGTATCGCATATAGTGATGGATGATAATGTGAAATTCGCTGAAAATTATATCAACGATTTGCTCAAATCAGCGCAGGCTGTACACTGCAACTTGGGATCTTTTCTATATTAATAAACGACCGATCGCTTATGGGATGCCTCCAATGCCTCGTATAACACGACGACGGTCGGAGAGAAGTTAGAGAAAAGAAAGTGATAAAGAGATGATGGGCTCGAGGGTCTGCAGATCTATTTGGTAAATGTTACCCCTTCAACAGGTAATCCCTTGCTATAGCTACGACCCTAGGGAATGAAGCTTCGCGCATTTAAGATTTGAATACGCGAACGTTGACTTGGTAGTTGCGATTCTGACCTACTCGGCTACGCATTTGGCTACCGTGGATCATGCCTGAGTACTCACGCGGGGTCGTCGGAGTTGTGAACGAGAAAAAAGTAAAAAAATACAATAAATCCATGATCTGCTTCTTGAGGAGCATTTTCGGGTACACAGTTTTTGCCTTCTTTTTCAAACTTTCTTCTATGCTTCAAAGGAGATCTTTGCAAAACACATTGCACTCTAACCAAAGTTTATGTATAGAGAAAATCAACCGCAAAAGCTATACACAAGAAAACAAACAGCATCGTGTTCAAAATTCCCGAGCCAGACGAACTTTAAATTTTATTTGCTTTAGACTGGAGAGCGACTTAATTTTTTATTAGAAACCACCTGCTTTGACCTGCTTTGGCATAAAGAGATTTCTAAAAATTTTCCGTTTTCTATTTTAAACTTCCCGCTTAAAGCTATCAAAGTTTAAGCATTAAAATGAAATGAAATAAACGGTTTAAACTTTCATAAGAAATCCAAATTCGATAAGCGTTAGTCAGCGGGAAATTTTGCTTTTATTAAGAACAACACGGCATTAAAGAAAAAATTATAATTCTAAGCGATAGAAACGTATGAATGTATGTGGGTGCATGTCGAAACGAAATATCTACCAATTGAGAAAAGTGACAAGTAGTTACCGTGATTGCACGAAGCCTTTTTATGTCTTTTATTACATTTACCGTATGTACGACCGACTGTACGTACTAAACAGAGATTGAAAAAAAAAGCACAGTTTATTCCTCCTTATGCAGGCTCTCGTCGGAAGTCTTAATATTCCTTATGCATTTTACGCAGTTGTTGCTTATTTCTACTCTTTTGATAAGTTAAACTCTTTTGAATTCAGACACTTGACGAATTTCGTTATATATATGATATGCATGCAGAGTAAAGAATTTTTAATAAAAAAATTTGATTATGGATATGTTAGGTGCACGTAAGCATACATTCATCGCCAAATAATATTTTTTAATATGCGGTAATTAAATCTATAAATAGTTTAGAGTATTCTCGCTTATGCTGGAGTTTACGTAACTCGTTCTGTTTTAATTTTACCATTGGATTGGCGTTCGCTTGTCTGTTGGAATTCGTAAAAGAAGGCAAAATATAAAAAAAAAAAAACAAAATTGCACACTTTTGCTCTACTCTGCTCTTTCCGGCTTTAAATCAGGTAGCAAGACTGCTTTGATTATGAATGCATCACACGCACGGTAGCTGAAAGGGAAAAGAAGGCAAATTGCTCAAAAAATATTCAATACTTGACTCATTATAGACTTCACTATCAAAACCTAAATCTCTGCGAATTCTAAGGAGAAATGATTCCGATATGCCTAAAATTACTAAAATCGAACGACTAACCAGTCCGCCGGCAATCGTTAACAACGATGTTCCATGTTGTCAACAAGAAATTAACAATAAGTCGGCTTAGCCTTTTTAGTCTCTTCGTAGCCTACACCCTATACCCTCTGGTTCGGGATAAATTAACTTTGTGTTGGTGTATATTTACTTCCGAGAGAACTTAAAATAGGACCACCCCTTTATTATACCAATATGAGCTTGTACGCCTATCTGTCTATCTCATGTCTGTCCAAATATTCGTGTGCCTTGAGCTATAGGTCGCGATATTTTGGTGAACACACTGACACTGACATGTTTTAGCCCAGAGATGAACTCTATTGTAAATGGATTGAAACCGACCACTTTTTCGACTATTGTGAAAAGTTGTTGTATGAAATAAAACTGCAAGCCCCAAAATCCCTCTACAAGAACCATTGAATAATAGCATTTCGACATTCCAAAGTAATGCGAAAAATTTAAGTCGTATGGCTCACAACTTTTTAAGAATTTTCTTATATAACCGTTTCTAAAAAGGCTAAATATTTATATGGTGAAATGGTCTAATTTTCAATATTTTATGATAAAAATCGATGCACAAGAGAATTTCGATATAAAGTTTAATTGCGCCAAATTTGGATCAAGTAGCTCTATTTTTTCATATCTCCACTGACAAGGAATGCTATAGAAAATGAACCCTTATATGACAAAAAGGTCTAATTTTTAATACTTTATGACGAAAATTTGACCTTAGTAGTGGTTTAATATAAAAATCGAATTGAACTAAATTTGAGTCGCATAAGCCTATTTTTAGAGCCCGCCCTATACTCGAGTTCGAGTATAGAGAGAGCAAGCCCTTACCCACGTCAAAGTTTAATATGTAGGTTCCCTGACCAAGCCGGTGAAAAACAAGTAAAAACACTGTAAGCAGTAAGCGCCGACGGTTAAGCACCCAACGCTACTTCGCTCAAGACAGTTATTCATAACGCCTTACATATTTTCATATATAAATAAAGCGTTACATGGAAAGTAGTTGGAAATCTGATCCGAACCATTGTCAACAGTTTTCGGTCTTGTGCCAAGACACGTCGTTCATTCGTCGTTTTAATATTAATTAATATAATTAATTAATATAATTAATATTAATAATTAATTTTTTTTAATAATTAATATTAATTAATATAAGTTTTGCTTTAAAAGTCAATTGAACTCGACTGTTATTTGTTTAGTCGAGTTTCATGTATGAGTAGAATTAAAATAAAATAAAAATAAAAATTACAATACGTCAAAACTTTCAACCTGTAGGTGAAATACAAAAATACATGGACTGACATCAGACGGACAGGCAGGCAGATAAGCTAAGAAGAGTTCACAAAATCCTTCTGAATAGGCCGGTATAACCTAAAGTGAGTCTATCTCAAGCCCATCTGCCTTCTATATATATATTCCCACACCTTAATAACTTTGTATAAGAAGTGCTGTAGGATCTAATAATAATAAAATCTTTAACAAATAAATTAAGTTTTAAATTAAGTTAAATTTTGATCAAGTCAGTCGTCGATTTCGGTCACCTTCCAATATAAGGGCTGTCGCGGGAAGCATGCTTTTACATGAAAACAATGTAAGATCCTTGGTGTATGGACAACTGTGTTGGATCATGTAGTGTAGTGTTAACGGTAGCTTCGTCCGGCTATAATGTTTTTATGTATTTTAGCATAAATCATTTTTAGCTATTTTTGGTTAAAATAAAAACCTATACGATATTTGCAATTAGTTAATTTAAGTGCAGTATCTTCAATGTTTACCTGCTCTACATGCCTTTGACCATTGACCGATGACGACGCAAGCAACCATATAAGCATCGGTGGAGAAATAAGCATGCCATCATTAATGGATATACGGGGAATACGTGAACATTTCAAATGGAGTTAAAGCAGGACACTGTAACATTTTTAATGTCACCGAAGAATAAGCTGCAATTCAGACGTCCTGATAATCCACCGCTTCCAGTAGATTTATAGAAGCAATTTTCGCCGATTCTTGGCAAAAAATTATGAACTTTTCTGCCTTAGCAAAAATTTACGACCTTAGTTACGACTAACGCGTCAACGATATCCAGACGTTGTACTTTCATTCAGGATATCCAGTGGCAGAATTTTCCCGGGAAACGTAAATATTTGCTTTAACCGCATTCGCCTAATCGCAGTTTTGTTCGCTACGTTAATTTGCTCACATTTGCTTCACTTAATGTTTCAATCATGACATAAGATTCAATCATGAGGTTTTATTCCTACATCTTGTCTGAACATTCACAATAAAAATCCGCATATTCGCACTTTATATAGTAATAAAGTTAATGCGTTTGACTGTAAAAATGGGAAATAATTTGAATATAAATGCAAAAGATATTCGACTTGAAATGGCAAATGAGCAATAATCCAACTCAGACCAAACATTTAGATGGTATCCAACGGCAAAATAAAATATTATAAATTTTTCATTTGTTCTTTATTCAAAGGGTAATAATTTATATTGGATACTATCAGAAATGTCATTGCAATGCATTTTTCCACATTTCGTAGGTTTCTCCATAACCGTCAGCTACGACTCTTTCTGCCGTTAATTTTTGCTTTATGCTCTTCTAACTCTTCGAATTTATTATGATGATACTCCTCGTTATAGTATAACTGTGTCTCTGTGCTTGCTTTAAGTGCCAATAGCCTTAAAATGCACACAACGGGATTAGCGTGCCATAGCCGTCATCATGCTCATCATCATCATCGTCATCATTATCATCGTTTATGAACTCAACTCAATGATTCACTTCACTTACCATTACCACCGAATCGACCGGGCGATTATGTTAACGCGTATATGCGCACTTGCGAATGTATGAATAATGGCTGTTCTAAGGACAATTTTGTTGCAGAACAACAGAAACGGCATTAGAATATGTTTTAATGGATAATGAATTCATCATATGCACTCGGGCACAAGCAATTAATATATTTATTATTAGGTAATGCCTTTACTAAGCTTTTCATTAACTAAAATTTTTCTTTTCGCTATGTGCTTAGGATATTTTTAAAAAGTTTACTTTAAGAACGATTAGTAAATTATAAAAAAAAAAAAAAAAAAAATATTTAATTTTATAACTTCAGGCAATTTTTGGACTTTGGTTCAACATGGAAAGCTTCATTTACAGGCAAATAAAAAACAAAAAACAAATTGTGAAGAAGTCAACTTTTAGAAGAAACTTCTTTCTCATTATTTGCAAGGCATAGTTGTTCTCAGCCCATGCATTTTTTCTCTTTTTTTGCTTCTACAGAGAAGGCACAATCTACTAGTTTTGAATTCATTTGGGGTATCGAAGCAAAGTTTAAAAACAGCATAATTTTCATTAATTTTTTACTTTATTAAATAATAATTTCTTTTCATTAATTTTAATGTCATGTAGGCGTGTCTTTTGAAAATCAAATAATACGGAACTGTACCCAAGATATTTAATTAATTTTAAGTCTGAGCAGAACATTTTAAAAATGCTATTAAAAGCAAAGAAAAAAATTATTTATGTTCAGCTATTCCCGAATATTCTATATCTGCTTTCTTTGCCCTAAAAACAAAAAAAAAAAAAATCTAAAGTGAATGAATTCCAATACCGTCCAATATTACATGCCTAACTTTTCCATTTCTTTACATATACGGTAGAATCTCTTGTACCTTATAAGTACAGAGCATGAAACCAAATATAGTTTACATTTGAAAAGAAACAGATGTTTTCAATTTATATTATGCTGTGGCGTGTGGTTAGGTCGATTCGCCTACAAACTCACAATTTTACTCTCCTCGAGAATATATACAGCGTATAGGGTCTCTGAAGCTACCGTCTAGATATGTCTAGATATTGTAAACGTTCCGACAAAATAAATATACCCTCATGGACGGATATATAAAAGTGAAAAACAATAGCACATACATTCACCTGCTATATGAGGAATTTCGCTTTATATATTATAGATTAGCAATGATTGTGCTACTTCGCTGCAAACTTATGCACGATATTTTATTTACAAAGCTTATGGACGATATTTTATTTACGAAGGTCTAGTAATGTAAAAAGTTTAGTTAGTTAATTTTTCAGTAAAGTTATTTTTAGCTTATTAACGAGCCTCAGAATAGTTGCATTTTTCAATTAAAATTTTTATTCCATTGAACCTTCAAAATAGAAGTAGCTAAGCACGGCAGGCCGTTGGTTTTTCGGCCCGAGTTCAAATCTCGTTGCGAACTTTAGGTGTGCTTTTTTTTAAGCAAAGACAGCCATTTAAGAAAGTGTTTTAGCATTTTACTTCTAATTAACTGCGGGCTGTTAGTTTTTCGGCCCGAGTTCAAATCGCGTTGGGGGTGTTATTAGCGAACACTAGATCTGCTTTTTTTTTTTTAAGAAAGACAGCCATTTAAGAAAATGCTTTAGCAATTCATATCTAATTTAAGCACGTTCTCGCATTAATTACCCGATAAATGTTATTTTTTAAATTAAATGAATTATTAATTGACTGAAAGAATATATTGTGATTGAATATATTGCCCAGCGGTAAATAAATTGTAACCTGCACACAGTTATGGTCAGAATGAACAGCCGAATTCATCTAATAAAGCAACGATTGCGATCTGCAAAGTGAAAAATTAAATCTATACTCAAATTTTTTTCTTTTTTCAGTTTTGTGCATAGCATGCCTTAAACTCTTGCACTTCTTCCTCTGTAAACACAAAATTATTTATTATTAACATAGGTTAAAGCTATAAGTTAAAGTTTTTGATTTAAGTTTCATAAGCTAAAAGCTAAGCTTTGCAACCTGTGTATCTTTTCTCTGATTATTTTTAACAGAGATGTACCTTTCATTAGTTGGCAAAGCTTTTAATAGGCAAAAAAAAAAAATTTCAGCGTCGCATAAATACGTAGTATAAGGTTCGCACTTGAACAAAGCTTATAAAAACCATTTGAATAAATATACTGTTGATAAAAAGACGTTTAGAGAATTCTCAATAAAAATATTCTTAGTGAGTTCCGTCGTAGGATGTATAATACAAAAATTATGTCTTCGCCAGGACCCCCCCAATCCCCAATTACCAAGTTTGCATACCTGTCGGTGCGAGACACATGCAATATCATTAAGCACCGCAAAGCATCTCATACAGCTTTGTTCTTCCAATGCCACAGCCAGCATAACCAACGACTCACCATGCAGCCGCTAGGGCATATCAAGTGCAGCGTTATCCAAACCCACCACCACCGGAGCCGGAGCTTTATTCTCGAAAGGTTCGCCGATTTCGCAATCGAACTCAGCCGCCACGGCAATCTGGACAACGTTCTGCGTTCTACTCTTTTAAGAAAAATTATGAAATTTTTTTGAATCTATAAGCCTTGGAAAATTTACCGACTATGTTAGAAAATAAAAAAAATTGTTAGAATAACTTGGCGAATGGAGAGAATTGAGTTCGACATATACTACAGGTTAAGGGAAATGAAGAAAAAGTAAAAAAAAAAAACATATCTGATATAAAATTGTATGCAAGGAAGTGTTCGAATATAGATATATATATAAGATAAACAACATTTGTCGAACATGTTTACGTGCGCAGAGAAGATGAAAATATTCGAGAATTGGAATTATTGGGCGACAAATATTCAAACCAAACAAAATGAGAAAAACGAAAGGTCCGATGGTAAAAAGCAGGAAAGTTCAGGTCGTTGGCGGAAAAGAGCTTTGAATCGAAAATATTCAGAAAACAAAAGTCAACAAAGCGTAGTGGATGCAAAGAATACGGCCACGGTTCTGGTGCATCTAAAATTCCAAAATACCTATCAATAACTCTCTTCGTTATAAATTATAGGGCTTAAGATAGGGTTTAATTTTATCTTCTAATCATTTATAAAAAATAGAAAATTCTCTTTAATTGTATCAAAGAGAATTAATATACACATATATAAGCTATTTTAAGTGTACGTTTTTGGTATAATAGATAAGCTTTTGGAAAAGTTCTCGGAAAATCTCCTTATAAATATTAAACAAACTTACCAGATTGATTTTGACTTTAATAAAAATACGCTAAAACGTCTAAGCTGTTTAAAAGTAATGCAATGTAACGTTCAATGGTGTCTTCTCAAGAGATTCTCTAATAGTCAAAGAGTAAGTTACCGAAAAGTTAAAATCAATAATTTTCTTCATTTTTTTTTTTTTTCTTAAGTACGAAATTATGTAAAAACTTCAAAATTTAGAAAACTGGCGAATTTTTTTGGTTGCTATTAACCGTAATGTTTTCATAGTAATGTAAACGTAGATGAACAACCACTTCGTACAATCGTTTCATTAAGAGAATTTCGAAGACCGCTTAGCGGTCATAAAGAGACCATGAATTGAAGGAAAAATATAAGCGTTTATATCATATATTGGTCCTTCATCTTTTTGCATACATAACATAACATAACATTATTAGAATTTCATTACAGTGAAGATAGAATATCTAGGAGTAAATGTAGGAAGAACGCTTTCTTTTTTTTTAAGGTAAGTTAGTTAATTTGGTCGCTTTAACAACATTAAATATTTTATTGATATTGCTTCCAAGCTGGTCATAGGGTTAGATGTTCCGAAAATATACCTTCAAATATTAGAATCATCGGGGAGAAAGAAATCTTACGAATCGAATGATGTGTTGCAACGGTAGGCCCAAGGCGGGTTGTTGCAAATGTTTTGATCTTGATTTTTGAGGATGATGGCTTGAGGTTAGATTTAATGTGCGAATAGTGTGGATGGTAGCACTGTTGATTTTTTCGTTCATTTTCTCTCTGATCACAGAAAGCTCAAGGAAACCTTGGTCATTACAAGAACAAGTCAAGACGTAATAGTCGGACATGCCCGATCATTGAACGTTTGATACCATTTGCGAAAATACTTGTGTTTGCTTGTAGGTGGGATGGTCCCATAATTGACGCAATGAAATCCATTTCCTCCGAGGTTCAACCTTGTCCGCGAAATTTTGTGAAAATATTCCGATCAATATGTTGAAACCAAAAATGCATGGAATAATTTCAGATGAATATAGAAACTTAAATCGACAAAAGAAATAATTTGGAATCCATTGAGATAACTAGATGTTACATATGGTTATACTCTCTACCCACTCTTCTATATAATCTATCGCTTACTTCGGTTTCATTTTCTGCTTAACGTATTAAGTATCCATCAAAACAATGAAAGTTAAAGAGTTTCTTCTGAATCTTACCCCGACTTCTTCAATCGTTTATCAAAATCAAGGCATTGATGTGTTAAGAGCAATTTTAGCGCTTTTTCATAAACATGCGGCAACGTTGGGTCAACCTATTGTACGAGGGCAAAGGAAACCCTTTTAGGATTCAAACCAACAACAGTTCGCTTATCGTCACTCTGAAAGAAAATACAAGTGGAAATAAACAAAACTCATTAGTAGATAAAGAAGAAAGCAATTGTTTTCATTTTGAAGTGTTTACAAATAAAATAACTTGTCTAAGACAAAATTCAAAAACTATGCAGCTAAGAATTCCATTAAGAAAGAGAAAAAATCGATTGTGAATTTAAAGGAATTGTTTTTCCTTCTTTTTTTATTTGTTTGTTTTTTTGTTATTTTAAGTAGACAAAAGCATTGAAGTTTTGCGAACAGAAATCAAGTTCTGAGCAAACAACAATAAACAAATGATATCAAATCAAAGAACAGAAATTCTCTCGACTCGACAAACATGAAAATAAAATAATTTTACACATTATCTCCGGTGTTTGTTATTATTCTTGGTGCGTGCTGTTGCTTCATTACACCCAAAGGTGACTGTTGCTGCTGCCGATTTCGTATTTTCTCTGTCGGGCTTTGCTATTATGTTAATTGGCGTCATGAAGGTGTTATTATCCTTAATTCTATCCTTAATGTTTACCGTGTCGTTAGTGAATTTGGTTATATTAATTTGGTCGGAATACCCTACGCTTTTCGGTTCAGATGCTTCGTTGACCACCGTAAACCAATGGCTTGAAGAAAACAATCTCACCGATTATAAACAATTATTTAAGGACAAAGGTATGTTTAATATTTTTACTCACTATTCATTATAAACAATTAATTTAAAGAATATTTTTAATGCGATTTCGTCAAAGTTCGCACATATGTTAATAATTTATTTATTTTCTATACGAACTATGGAAATATAGAATTTATAAAGAGAGAAAATTTATATATTTATAAAGAGAGAGGGAGGGAGAGCGAAGAAAAGCTTTACCTATTTAGTAGCTCTTAAACAGCTTTAATAAGTATGCTCGCTACATGGGCAGAATTCGTTAAAAACCTTAACAAATTTTACTTTTTCACTTTACATCACATTTCTACATGAACTTTATTTCTTTGCAGTTAATGTTAAAACAACAAGACAGAACTGTTACTGCGACTAAGCCTACTATACAATTTTTACTATTAACTTACATACGATAGTTGGTTGCAAGTGAAAACGAACACATGCGTGCACAATAAAACATAAATATTATATATGTACAACCATTTGACGGTAGAAATTGACATTGTCTTTAAATTGTAACTGGCCGACGTACAATCAGAGGTAGCTGTTTGTTGTTTTTGCTCCTTTGGGATGTGTCCGCTGCGAATTTCGATATTCCGCATGCATGTGCACAAAAGCAATATGCTCTTCTTACTTGGGTCTACCTTGGGTATAAGAATCTTATAGGACAAAAACACGTAAGAAACTTTCAACGTTAACTCTCTCTCACGATAAGTTCCTTAAAGTGAGTTGGAGCACGAAAAAGCTTTCTGTTGCATTAGAAATAAAAAAAAGAAAAACCTTCGAATTCCGAAAGGTTCCACCGAGATTTGAACTCGGATCGCAGGATTCAGAGTCCTGAGTGCTAACCAGTTACACCATGGAACCCACATAAATGGTTACGTCAGTTCTACTATATATAATATTTATTTCATATTTAATAGTTAAATTTAATTTATGATAATTTAACGCCGAACATAACTTTTGACAAATCGTCTGCAGTATATCGTAAATAGCTCTGACTTAGCTTGCAATAAGTTTTATGCTTTCACCAGTTAAACTAAATGAATCGTGTTTATCTCTGTGTTCTCATCTCACACAACAAGAAAGTTTAAATCTGTACCCGACTGCTTAAATTGTGCTGTCTTTAAAAGTGTCATGTTTACCCCGTCCTTATTTTTTGAATTGTGCGAATTATAAACATGGAACTAACATCATTGCGTTAGCATCGTTTGAAAATGTATATAAGAGACGACATAAAGTGTTACCCCCCACCTAAAAGAAGTACGACACTCAGTTAGCGTCTCAGAACACAAGATCACACTGATCTATTTTCCATATATTATCGCAAGAACAATAGCTTAATACACACCTACAAAAAAACCGAGCTACAATTTGTAAGAAAAAAGAAAAAGCGCGTTCACAGTCCATTATCATAAAGTCATAGAGAGGCCCTACGGCCAACGAGATCCGCAAACTCATCGGATAATTTAAGAGTGATATTCAGCACTCCTTAGCATGCATGACAATCTTTCAAGTGAGAGGGCTTATACCAAGTTTGGAATACTACACATGAAAATTTGGGTAGTCCAAACCTTTCCCTCTGAATAAGACGAGACTTATCGTGCACCTCTAATTATTTAATACCCCCGCATTTGAGGATAACTATGACCGCTACTAATACTTTCCACGTATCACTTTAACCGAATCAATATCTACTTAAGTTTCCCCCAAAGGTTCATATCTAGTCGTTTGCGTACACCGAAGTGCACCCCAAAGTTGGCGATCGTCGCTTGCCATTTAACTGGATTCATGTACAGCATATCTATGCCACCAGTCTACATTACGAAATTTAATCCATATTATGCAAAGCATTTATGTTTATAGATATTTTGTTTCCATCGTAGTTTCCGCAGAGGTATCGAAATGTCCTAAGTTTCTCCCGAAGGCTTTAGCCACGCAGCCACTTCTACCTGCCTGCGCAGGCACATATGACTTTCAATGGGCAACATGACCGCGTGTTTCCTACAGTTTTAATCTATAAGGCTTTAGAATTATAGGCATGATCTGTGTCATATATTACGCTTACGCGACACTTCCTGTTCGCCATCCAGCTAATACCCCCATTTTAGTTTATAAACAGCAGATATCAACCCAGCATACGTAGAGGATGAAAGCCTTCCATTGGAGTAGCGCTAACAAGGAAACTTTTTTGGCAAGCAATTATAAAAAATTAAAAAATTTGCAATACACGCTCTTTTATAGTACTATTCGTTTCAATTATTAAAGCTGCGTAGAACACAAAAATGATTAAATAGGTCTTAACCGAGTCCTTGTTAAAAATTGAAGCTAATTTCGTTTAATGACATCAGATAGTAAGTTGTAGGATAGATTTATATCAATTTTCCCGTTCAATAGGTCGTATATAAAAGTTGTACCAAAAACGAATATTCGCTTTTGTCGCGGAGTTATATCAACAAATCTGTCCCTTTTTCCTTTCGACACCTATGATCTTCCCTGATGATCGCTGAGCCCAGTAAAAGTTACTTGTGAGTGTGTTCATTTGTGTCAATGTAACAATGCTAACAAGGAGATTCAATTACTGCAAGATCCTTAATAAACAATCCTATCAGGCTTATGTATAATCTGTTCGAGGCATAAATCATTTAATGAAGTCTAGAAAATGTTACTGAGAGTAACTTCTATATGTAAATTGGAGCATAACTTGTTACCAAAGGTGAGGCTTGGGTCAGAAATTAAATTAAATTAAAATTATCAAGGTACAAAAAGGTAGAGACGGGAAATCTTCTAGGGAAAGCATATTTTTTCTTTTATTCGAGCCTAAGAACATGAAGCTTAACTCATAACATTATGCGAATGTATACGCTGGCTTCCTAGAGAGTTAGACGGCAGAAATAATTTAACATCATCTACATGTTTAACAATTTTAGGAAAATGAGTGAGCAAAGGGAAATCGTGCAAATATAAAATAAATGAAATACAAGGGATAGAATATAGAATCTAATCAGCACAGCAAACACTGCTTTTACATTTTTTCACTCAGGGGATATTCTCTATGAGTGTATTGTGTGGATGAAGGTCAGAAAGAAGCACGGTAACAGAAAAGATAGATAAGCAGTGGTCGCAACTTAGTGGGTGTGTGCCCAATCGGCAAGTGTTATGCCTTTACTTGAATGAGCTATTGCCACGACCAAGTATGATCTACCGCACTAAAAATATAGCCAGCGAACATCCACTTTGTAGTGACATTATAGCATCAGGCGAAATCTGCCTAACAGCAGCAGGAAGAGATAAAGCGTATAGGGGATATTTATATGCTGAATATTCTTGGAAATTCTTCCCTGGTTAGGTTGATTTTGCAAACTTTTCCCCCAAAAATAATTGGCCATTGACTGTTGAGATTTGTCCTGTGTGTTCGTTGAGAGAAACTAAACAAATGCTCGAAATCACATGAACTGAATGCAATAGATTGTTTAGATCGAACTGCACGTTGTCTACGTACAATCGCTAATGAAATAAAATTTTGCTATTACAACTAATAATAGCTGCTTTTAATAATTGTTAATGGCTGGTACAGTCGAAACATGTCCCCTATATAGGTCGAACGACAGTTGCATACGTAAGCATCCTACACGCTTTAGAGAGAATCAAATGATGGTTAATGATGGGTATTAAATTAATATTAAAACTTAGTATAAGGAAAAATAAAACAAATAAGAAGGAAAAAAAGAAAAAAGCATGTACGCAACTAGCATAGAGCCGCACTGTCAACCGGTGCAGGAAGAAATTGCAAATGAACCCCTAAGCCATCGCAAACATACATGAGCTTGGCAACCGACAAGAGTTAACATCAATTAATTTTCGAATCATAATGACTTTCTAGGGTTAAAAGCTAGTTTAAGTACGACATTAGTAAATCTCGTGTATTAAGCAATGCCGCTTTAATGGACTTTAAAGAGCCCGATAATGAGAATAGCTGATAGACGTCATTTAGATTCTTGCAAACAACTCTGAGCAGGTTAAATAGCTCATAATTATATTTACACTGACTAAGCTTAACCAAGATAAAGTGCCTAGAGAAGCGGTTTTTGCGGGACATTAACGCAAATTTCACCAAGTAATAAAGGCGAGTCAATAACACCATTTATTACTTTGATTACAAAGGAAACGCCAAGAACAAATCTATGTTTCTCAAGAGACGGTAAGGACATAAGAAGCAACCTATTTTCATAGGGAGGAAGAGAGGCAATCGGATCGCAACCCAAATTCCTAAGGGCAAACAGCAAGAATTGCTTTTGAACAGATTCAATTGAATCTGTTAGGACACATAAACTTGCCATGACTTGAGAACATGAGTTTTGACCAAAATTTATTCCAAACAAAGTTTGAAAAAAATTTGAAGTTTCGAAAGTAACCAGAAAAAATTCGACGTGATATGCTAGAAAGGAGGAAACCACAAAATGGGAAATCGGTAGACCCCAACACCTGCTTTGGTGATTATCACATATTAGCTCGTATGGTGGATACAACTGTTTTACAGGTGTTTCTTTTCTTTTTTTTTTCTAATTTCGTAATGCTCGGCTCTTGAGCGTAATAAGTAAAAACAATATTAAAGCATATTAACATCACACATTTATTCATATATTAGTGCGAATTAAGTTAAGCGCTCGTTTATTTATTCATTAAATAATTTATTAGGCAAGGAACTGTTATCTCTTAAAGAATGCATTGGAAGAGAAAAATTTATTTTTTGTTGAAGAGAGAGAAAAGCGTTTTTTTTTATTTTCACTTACTACTCGTCTTGAAAGCTTTTTCTGTGAAGTTTTTCCTTTCTATCTCTAAAATATATATAAAACCTTTGCAAACATGTCCTTAAAAGTTCAGTTTTGTTTTAGTTCTTGTTGGTGTTATTACAATAATTTCTTGTTTAACAATTGTTACACTTATAACGGTGTTTAAATTGCATACATATGATGACTTGTTATAAAATATCTTAAAGCAATGAGAATAACAAAGGATAACAAAGCATATAATATATAATTAAATATCACAGTCATATTTCTTTTTTTTTTCACTTACGAAAATCGCAAACACATACATATATATATATACATACATACATACATATATATATATATTTATATATATATATAAGTAAAAAAAAAAG
>KK502801.1:76949-91385 GCA_000688735.1 Glossina austeni
CTGTTGTAATGGTTCCAAAAATAATTGCTATAAAATAAATTAATGTTTTTTTTTTTAAGTGAATGACATTTTTCATGTTAGGATATCGTAGATAAATATATATAGAAATATATATATAAATATATTTCATTTTAAAAATGGATTTAATTTTTTGTTAGTCAAGCGATTGAGGCCATTCTTCCTCAACATAAATATCGAATCAATGATATGTTTTTAAAGGCTTAATCTGGTTTCATCATCTTAGCCTATCTACGGCTGCGCGCATATTAAGCTCATCTATAACATCTTCCTCTTTTTCTATAAAAAAACTCAGAAGTTATGCATTAAATTTCAATTTTCGTAATATTTGCGATTTTCAGCATTTCAACGTAATGCGAATTCCGTATTAAGTTTTCAAATTTTTACAATTCCAAGATGTGCTCAAACTATGTTAATAAATAAAGGAATTGTTAAACGGTTTTAAATCAGCCTAAGAGTCTGTGCAGGACGGAGACTTTATTTATTCAGCATTAACGCCTTCATAAGCGATTTACACAAACTTTTTAATATTCCATTAAGTATACTAATTACCTCCTCCCACTCGTCCTTTCAAATTCAAAATTCAAAAATAATGATTAGAACGTTAAGAAAGCGAAAGCAATCACAGAAAGCGAAATTCGACCACGTCCATCTGATTTATTTGATCTGAATTCTATCAAAATAGAGAAAATTATATTATTCCGCATAACGACGAAGAGTGACGCATGCTGTCGCATTTAAAACATTAACTAAAGCAATTAAAAATAGTATAGTGAGCCACGGCCTACCATTAAATACCTTACAATACCTTACAGTTGTTCATAAAACTTCTCTACAAAGTAAGGGTTTATATGGGAAGTAGTCGAAAAAATGATCCGATCTAAACCACTATGAATAGTATTCGTCTTTGGTCCAAAACACATCAGTATGCCAAATTTTATTAAAATATCTCAAAAATTGCAATCTCTAGCTTGAACAAAAGAATAAATGGGGAGACGGACAGACAAGCTTAAATTCATTCAAAAAGTCACTGCGAATCGATTGGTATAATAAAAGGTGGATGCATCTTAGATCCTTCTACGTGTTAGACGTCTAAAAAAAGAACACTCTGTGAAACTGTGTTGTTTGATCCACGATTAACAAAAAGCTTAAGTCGTTATTTGATTTAAACTTCCCTCAGAGCAAGTACTGTCCATTAAATTGCTTTGACTTATTCTCATGTAATAAGCAAAAGGTACGAGAAGATTTTACCTGGATTCACTTTTTGCTTCCCCTCATACATTTTTACATTAAAGGATGGGGACGTACACCTATTGTTAGAACCTCTGCAACAGCTAGAAGAAAACTTCAGATTCCTCCTAAAATATATATATTTTTGATCTGCATTAAATTCTGAATAAACTCAAGCCTACCCGTCTGTTCGTCTGTCCGATTGTCCTTTTGCCTGTTCAAAGTCTGCGGTGAACATTCTCTGCGACGTAAAATGGAACTGTCCGATTCAAAACGAGCCAAACCGGTCTACAGTGCTACGAAAACTAAGAAGACTTGCCTTTTTCAGAGGCAAAAATAAACTGGCTCTTTGCTTACTTCTCAAAACATAAAATTGTAGAAAATCTCCACATACATTCTAAGGGCGATTCTTCAATACCTGAACAAAAACAAAAAAAAAAATCGGCCACGCCCATCCTAAACTGCAACACATAAAAACTTCATTTTTTTTTTTTGCCAAAACCTTTGCAAAGCCCAAAAGAAAACTTCAGAGATCCTATAAACCATATATGTTGATGACCAATGTCAAATTCGAAATTCGTCTGTCCATTTGTCCGCCTGCCTATTTGTACAATATTTACGGCAAATTCTTATGCAAGAGAAAATACTGCCTTCAAATTTGCCGAAAACAATGCAACGAGAACACAGAACGCCACTGCTTTCTGGGCTTTTTGTTAATTACCCAAAATCTATACAGTAATAGACAGTTGATGAAGATGTGCCCATATCATCTAATCATAAGTCCAAAAAACCACCGCACCCACCTAATATTATTTGGATTAAGACAGCGGGTATAAAAGATTCGGTCATAGCCGAAGCTAATTTTCTTATTTGATTAGCATAAAGACGTTCCGACCAATACCGCAAAAACTTTTCAGGAAATATAAGAAAGCTTGAAATGTGTTCTGCGACTTTTTCGCTATTTTTACTCAATTAGCAGTTGCTCAACATATGTCCTATGACGTGCAGCCTATAGGAGTAGTGTTTTCATTCTTACGATGATAATCAAATGAAGACCAGTTTTCGTCCTAAAATTCATGTTTTTTGTCAATAATTTAAAAAAAAGTAAATAATGATGATGGACAGAGCAAACAATTATATATAGTTTGTTTTTTTTGTTTTTGTAAAAAAAAAACAAATAAGGAAATTATTTATGCCTTCAAAAACAATTGTCAAAGAACATGAAAATTGAGTAGTCTACGATATTGGATGGGCGTACACAACTGTTTTTCGGTTCTCTACCATAGATAGGATCATCGACAGAAATATCCTGGTATCTTGTTGTTGTTGTATGACAGCCAATTTGTTCACTTTCGAAAATAAGGGTTTTCTCAGCATATGTTGTACTGTAAATTTAAAGACGATATTCTCACCTATCCCACCACAAGATTATTTACTACAGATACTGTGCGGAAGATTAAACGGACTATTCGATTTTAATACTAATCAAAAATGTATGTATAGGCAAGCTTGGTTCTAGGTTCCAATACCTAGAGATATAAAAAATAACGAAGAAAATTTATTTCAAGACACTTTACTGTTGTTTCAGTTCATTGCGTGTAAAAGTCATCTTTACATAGCGTTGCCTTGCGTGACAAAAATAATGGTGTTTGAATATTTCATAATTACATACCTACAGTGTTTGGGGTATGTACGCAACATCCACAAAGACTTGAAATAGAAATTCTTTTTATTATACCACTCGTTTGAGAATCATTTCTTGAATCGTTCATTGTTCTCTCTTATGTCCAGCATCGCATTTTTGAAATCAGCCTACAGCTCACAATTTGTTTTCACTCAATAGCGAATCCTTTTGAAAACAGGTAGCATCGGATCAATCTTTATAAGGAAGTGACAACATCGCACTTTACAAAACTCGCTATGTGTGTGCTAAGGAATATTTATTTAATTTTTACAATAACTAGTTAGTTAGTCTAACGTCCATTGAGCCTAATAAAGGAGATAGAACTTGTTTGGCCACAAATATAACGTTTATAAGCCTGCTTTCACGTCTGCAGAAAGCCCAGGATCTTAGCGAGCTTAGATATCTAAGTCAGAGTATAATACTTTTTTGTTGTTTATTACAGATGTGCATGTTTAGCCGGAAAGGCTTTTAGTAAAATGCCTGTTCAAAGTCAAAGAACATTAAACTCTATGCTCCATTAAATAACACGGTAGTGATTATGAACAATCCTAGAGAACAATCCTATGTTTGGAAAAACGTCTTCATTTATTTTAGTTAAAATTACGAAAGCCAGGATTTCATTGGATAAAATTATAGAAAGGGATTTCCAAAAACTTGTAATTTCAATGAAATCGAGTTGAATTTCATGAAACAACTTCTCTGCTGTTGTTCCTAATTAGTGATCAATAATGGGGTTTTGGCGTGTTTTCTTAAGCAATGGAAGAGCGAGCGTAAACCAAGTTCTTCAGAAAGACCCACACATGAAATGCATATGTGTAGTTGAAATTGTAGAGGCAGGTACCACGGGGGTCAGGTTGCCCAGAGGATCCCCTCTGCGAGGAATTGCTGGCTGCAGTTTTTGCTGCAGTAGAATCCTCGTAGTTGTGGGTCTTCTACCTGGCTGCTGGGAACGGCCCTTCGGGGAGTTTCGTGGTGCCTGTGGTTGCCCCCAAAATCGCGGGAACATTAAATATTTGAGGTGTTAGATAAGCCTCGCTCCCGTCAGAGGGAAGGGCATGCCATACACATGCCCTTGATCTGGAACTGCTTGGGAGCTTCCCTGCTCCCAGCGGGGCGTGAGTGACGCTTTCTCATTCCGTGTGCCATCGGGCACCGTAGGGTTAAGCCCACACAGCAGGAACCTAGGTGAATCCCCTGTAGTCACATCTGTAGAGGCAGGCAAAAGAATATGTTGTTGCCTCTGAAATGGTCAATAATTTGTTTCTTTTCATTTCTTAATCGTTCTCCATTTTTAATTACGTCCTATAAGTGGATAAGTAAAGAAAAACCATGTAATTGGAGGACGCAATTAATCACCTAATGCTTTAGAATGCAAGGCAAACTGTACTGATTTCACATGAAATCGTTTGACAAAATTACTGCAATCACTTTTTACGCTTCTTCTCCATTTGTAATAAATGGTGGAAAAACTACCCAAACAGGATGGGAAAATGTGATGATTTTTAAGTGATCAAAAACCTTTTTACTCTTATAAAGTAAGGGGGTTGGTAGAAAACTTTTCCATTAAAATATAATCGTGCTGCTCATAAAAAGATAGCAGTGTTGCGTTCTCATCGCTGTCGTTACACTTTTTCAATTGCCTGAAATTGTCACAGCAAATATTTGCCTTCTAATGGCGGCTGACATCTGTTGGTGTGTCAGTGTCACTGTCACAGTCCTCAGGATTTTCAATTGCACTTAAGAATAACAATAATGATCGGAACAATGATGATAATGATGATATTATCAATAAGAAGCCATAAGATGTGGAATAAAAGTATGAACATTATTATGTGAGTCTACATATCTTTCGAGAATTTCAATGGCTATTGTAAATGTGCGCACACACACACACACACACGCAGACATCTTTGCATATATAAGAATACGTATGTTTTCATGCACATACATTTATATACTGATTACTGACAGTATGCGCATAAAGTAAAGCGGATAAAATTGTTGATTCACAATAACAGTCGGGCATGTCGTTGCAACGGAAACTCTTTGTTTATACTATTTCGAGAGAAACTATCGTAAATAATTTGGTATTTAATAGTCATTTAAGTGCCCGTTAAGGAACTTTTAAGGAAATTTTAATACGAATACGAAGCGTGCAAGTTGAAAACCGAGTCTTAAAAGACTTACTGCAGAGAATGATTAACACAATAACTCTTCGCCTATTCGTTGGAATCAATCGTCGATCATCATCATGCTTGCAAAAGATGGCCACAAAAACGGGTTTGAAAGTGAATTTTCGCGTCGGATTATATAGACGAGACGGTTTTCTTGTACCTTTCACTCTCATAAGATTGATTTAAAAAATTAACTAAACCGATGGTTGCACAAGCTCTGTGTGATAATCTTTTCAGCATGATTTTGATGCAAATACGTAACGTTAGATGTTTTGCTTTTTCTCTGTACTTTATGTTATTTAACGTACTTTTTACGCGCGATGTTTCCTTTGATGTTTTCCGCGCTTTGCTTAGATTTAACTTCACTTCCTCTAAGCACAGATGCATATTAAGTTTGCTTTTTATGTTACCTTTGCTTTGTTCCCTTGCTTTGGAAATATAATTATACCGTACATACCTTGCGGTAACGGGTATATTAAGTTTGTTTGCAGGAGGACATAAGATAGACACATTTTTCACTATATCGAATAATTTGAAATTTCTTTTTGCCCGTCTATCCGTGGGCCTAACTTACAGGTCACAATGTTTAAGTTACTATGACAAAATTTGGTACCTCCACGAATTTAGCGAAATATATTATTGAAAATGGATTAGCGCGGACCACCTCTTCGATCCCGCCCAACATAGTGCCTTATTGTAAAAAAATCATTATATGAGTAAAAGTAAAAATTTTCTAAATTTTTCAACAAAAAACGTTTAATAATAAATAGTATTTTTATATTCTAACTTAATTAATTTGGGTGGGACACCGCAATTTGCCCCTTCCTAAGAGAACCCAACCTTCGCATAATGAAAAGGTCTAAGTCTTAATATTTCACAGGAAAAATTAGACCATAACAGCAGTTATACATAGAAACTAACCACACGGAATTTGGAGCGCATAGGTCTACTGTGTGAAACCAACATTTTATAAGGGTTCTTATGAGAAATAAACCTTTATATGGAAAAAAGAATAATTTTTAACATTTTGCACTGAATTTTGATCGCTTACGTGATTTATTAGATCCCAACCCATATCATTTGAAATATATTATGACAAAAAGGAATTACTAATCATATTAGGCCAAGCATTTCAGGGTCGGCCTTGTCCGGCAAGAATCTTTTTAATTGTTTTCTTTTTTTGGTTCAATTAACTTTTCTGTGCTTATTTCTAAAGGACGAAAAGTTCAAATAAATTTTGAGGCCCTAGATTCACTCTAAAGCAAACAAAAGTTGATCAATTCCCGCATTTGGTGTCGACCGATACAATATATCATTTCGCTTACAAATCTTAGAAGTACATACATATCAGAGAAGTACATACATAAAGTAATTCCCTAAGTATAACAAATCGATCGAACTATTTTGGTTTTCCATGCATTTATTCTTAGAGCAAGTGAACTGGAAACCTGAAATGAACCCCAAATACTCTTCTTTAATATAATAGACAAAAATCACAACAGAAAATGTTTGAGACAAACGTTATAAAGCAAAGTTTTCAAATATTGCTATGAATAACTTACGTTGTGTATCAAATAAAACATAAAATAAACAGTAAAGTTTTTTGTGCAAATTCGATCTGGGGCATCAAAGAATTGCTGATAGAACCAATTGCAAATTTCTGCTCATTAAAAATTTGTTAAGAGCGATCAGCCTGGCTATGAATATGAAAATTACAATTTTTGATATTTTGTAACGAAGATAAATAAAAAATTTTGTTTCAAACAAAGAAGCGCATATAGGTGTTCGATGCTTGACCTTGTTGTCGAATATAATTTTTTTTAATATTATTTTATTTCATTTCATTTCGCTGTCGTATGACCTAGAAAGCAATTTTCGCCCTGTTTAACGATGTGCTATACAAAGTATCCAGATTTTATTCAGAGCATTCGTATAAACTGCAAAGCTGCAGATAGGCAAACAAAGTTTATTACAACCAATGGATAGTTGACATAGAACTACCAATTTTCGGTTTGGGTTTGAATTGGGTTGGACTGTGACAAACTAATGTAACGTTATACGTACAAATAAATAAATGATTGCTACGTGGTGAGAGTGATTCAAGTGTGCAACGTTAAGTAATCAGAGTATTATTTATTGATGTTCCTGTGCATTTCATGTTTGACACACACAGTCACCTACACAAACCAATTTTGATATCTATAATATTTACTGTGATAGGGATGATAATAATAACGGTGGTGACGATGATAATAATGATGATGATAATAATGATGATGATGATGATGGTGGTAGTGGTGATGCAGCAGCAGCAGCAGCAGCAGCCAATAATGGTGTGCTAAAGTTGATGTTTGTTTTAGTTTAACACCCCATTACGAGTAGGATAATAAAAGTCCGTCTTTACATTCATATATGAGGCACACACATGAATGCTAAGAATTTGATACATTTACGTTTCGTACAATATGTGTGTGTGGCATCGCATTACAACACGGTACACGGTAAATGCAATGGATGTGTGGGGTGTCTGTTGTTTACCTTGCAGGTTGAACGAAAATATTTTTGCAAGTCATCTGCTTTAGGGTATCCGCAAACATCCGCCTATAGAGTGTAGATATGTTTGATTGTATAAATAACTGCATGAATATCTGTTATATTTTCATTATTTACATATAAAGGAAAACGTGTAAAAACGTTCATGACATATATTATTAAACTTTTCCCTCTCATTTTCAAACATTGTTAGATTCGTTCATTTTTATTTTCTTTTCTTCTATTCTATGACAAAAGAAAATCATGTAAATCTCAACGCGACGACTACGGTAAAAAAATAATATCATAAAGTTTTTTTTTTTAATCTAAACTTTACGCGCGTATTAAATTTACTTTCATTGCGAAATATATGTGCGCCAAGAGAAAAAGAAAAACAGAATATCAACGAATTTTATTTTAGTGAAATAATATATAATAATAGCAATAATAATAATAATAATAATAAAAATAATGTGGTCACCGGAATCAGAAATTAATTCAATTGCCATGGCCACGACAATGCGCCATTCACAGTCATCGTCATCGGGTAAGCTCTGTGCATTAAAATCTAAAGAATGTGTGATTATATGCTTCTTAAATACAAAAAAAAAAAAAAAAAAACGCCTGACGATATATTATGCTTATCAAGTTTTACTAATGCCTAGAAATATGCATCAAATACTTTATATATAATATTTACAACAAAGTTATGAGCGCTTATACCGTAATCGATTTTGCCGTATTTGTCGTTCGGCATTTTTCAATTGAAATTTGCTATACGAGCTCAAACTTTCGCCAACAACACACAACAACAACAACAACAAACTTAGTTTTAAACTTTTCAGTTTGACTGTCATTATCATCAGATTAGGTTCATTCAAGTACGTTAATAAATTTGCTGACAGAATAAAAATTAGATGCCTCAAAAACCTGAAAGTTGGATGATTAATCTTCAAAACCATTTATTTAGTACCTGTTCTTACCTTTGTATCTCGGATAGAGTTTATACCAAACATCAAGCACTCTCCTTTATTCCGAATCCTAGGAAAATGTGGTATAAATATCCTTTAAAGGCTATAAATGTCCTTGCGAAGTTCTGAGCTTTTGTATGTTCGTCCGTCCGACCCTTTTAGAGCTCTTTAGCCATCAAAAGCTGAGATAAAAAGACGAAATTTGATTTATATATTTTTAGGCGATAGGCGGTAATCAAGACAATAACGAGATCACAGCTTACCAACCATCCCCCAGCCCCGGCTCCCTCCTCCTCCTTCTCCAACTCCTTCACCTTACTAAGTATACTTGTAAAATATATGAACACTTCTTCATCTGATGCCCGAGAGCTACATGTAATATTTGATTAGAAAGAAATCATCTAGAAACTCTCTTGTCGCAATGTCTTTGATCGACCCAGGAAAATAATTTCACGGGTAACAAAGTATTTCATAATTATTTAGTTCGGGAGGTGATGAGTAAACATGTTACACCAAAAGGTCAAATATACGTTTGCTGTCTCCTTATATTATGTGTTTGGTATGTCGAACTTTAGTTATTTTTTATATAGAACAGCATCTTGCGCGTGGGCTTATTATACTATATCATCTTATCGTCCTAAGTTCTTATACTTACACAGTATACAACCTTCGCAATTCCTTCGTGTCTATTAAAAACAGCAAAAGCAAGCAAATGTTTGCTTGCCAAGGTATTTAATACAAGTTGAATATAATTTATTTCTCTTATTGATATCAATCGATGAAAACAGACTGAATTTGTCATTTTGCTTGTAGGAGACGAAATACGTGTAACAGCTCTCTCATATATAACATACACTTTGAGTTGATTTATTATTGCCCACCTGTCTTTGCACTCTTTTTTCTTAATCGTTGATGATTGTATTGGAAATCTAACGCACGCTTTCGCAATCAATTTCAATAAATCAAGTTTTAGAGTGCAGTGCAATTACGTTTATTTCGACAAACGATTGCATAAGAGTCTCTTAGTTTTTCAGAAAATTTTTTCACTCAAAAATTTCTTATAATACATTACTGCAGAATAGTAGCGGTAAGCGAAACAAATTTTCTATCTACCAAGAAATTATATTTTATATATATTGCCGGCAATCGTTTAAGCAAAACTTTGCTATTGATCGAGAAAACCGCTTCATCTGAACTGTTGGCCTTTCTAAGCTTAGAAAATGCATTAACCTTGAAAGGTTTATTTTTATTATATTGTTTATAACCGCAAAGTTTCAACATTGCCTCAGTCTGAAGACAACAAAATCTATTTGTATAGAGCAAGCGGTCAGAACAATTTTCAAACAATTGAAGCTAAGTAACCGCAACTTAAACTCCAGTTGGCGTTAAATTCCAGTTGTTCGTTCAACGGTAATTTAAACCGAGTTTAATTAGTAACTTCTACTTATCTAACTTCTAGTGAGCAAAACAGTTCTCGTTGTTTGCAAAAGAAGAAGTCATTCTTCATATACTATCTTGGCATGATCCATCGGTTATATATAAGAGTTTTACGAGCTTGCTTATGTGTAATTAAATAAGTGATTTGAATAATTTTGCAAATCATTAGAGAAATTAGTACAACATTTTATGGCGAGTTAATAGCACGTAGATTGAACCTACACAGGGTCCACAGGTGGACCTACCTACCACTAAAGTTTTCGCATGTCGTCTGTCCATCTATCCATATTGCAAGACCCGCGCGGGAAATACACATGCGGCTTACTCATCACGCTTCAGTCATTACAGCTCCCACTTGCTCGCTTCGATGGTCCAGGCACTTGGTACGCAACGCTTTGTTTCGTACAAAGATATGGAAAAAACCGACATTTGTCGCAAAAGATGAAGATTTTCAAAAACGTGGCGTCCACAATTTGTCAGACATATGGAAAAAATATTTATAACTAACGATCGGCAACACTTGGGATAAGAGATTTTCTATAATTTCATGCATTTAACGAGAATTTTTCACATAAAAATTGCAGTTTCTTTGATTCACCCAACAACTGCTAAAATCAAATGTCTTTCAAAGGGATTATCTCAGATACAAGGTCATAAACTTTGTTTACCTTTACCAAGCTTTAGTTCAACTTTAAACCTCAATTTTTGGTAAGGTTAAGTTAATTAGAATTTAATCTTCGCCAGTACAACCCGTTATGGGCGAAGAAGTTTGGATGCGTAAGCATAAGCACACTTGTACGTATCGATGCTTGGAAATCTAGCTTTCGCGCTCTAGTATTTCACCTACACTATCTTTACGCTTCTGCGATTCCAATCGCTCTTTACTTTACGGAGGCTCTGTGTTTCACTGTCGAAATATTAATGTTTTTCCACGTCTTGTTTATTACGTGTGTGTATATAATTTACATGACTTCGAAGTGAGCAGTCGGGCATACAATTTGATAAATTTGATAAATTTCCTTGGTCTCGTCTGTACGTTTTTCTATATAAGAAACGTTTACGTGCATTGCCTTTTCTAATAATTGGGAGCAGACTATAATTTTAAGCAAATGATTTATGTACGGTGTGCAAAGAAAATCATGTTAAAACCGAATGTTGGAAAGGCAACGGATGCAACAAATCATTAATATACGATATTTTCAAATTAATTATTATTCAATTAAATATTAATATTAATTAAGAATTTATTTTAAATAACAATTCATTTTCTGATGTGCTTTTGGTGAACAACAATTATGTTTTATTGTCCTTCAGTAAACAAGGAATGTATTCAACGCTGTTTGTGTTTACTTACTTTGTTTTAATTTAATCCCTACTTACTGTAATTATATATGAAAATCGGTCAAAGTTGCGAATATTGTGCAACAAAGTATTAAAGAAAAATGAAAATGAAAAGGAAGAAGATCTCTTCGAGTTCACTGATACGATTTGCTAATGCACTTACTTAGTCATCACTTTGTTGAGCACAAATCTTCACAATCCATTCTTGCCAGTTGAAGTAAGTCAAAGAAATTGTACATTGATTCTGAAGATATAGTGGATAACTGAAATTATTTTGATTGCAAAAATATTTAAAAAAAACTAATTATTGATTATTACGTAACTTTGTCGGAGGAAGACGATTTGCTGAAGATAGAAAGAAATCTTGATCATAACATACTGAAAAATATTGGATAGAAATATCGTGCCGTTATAAAACTGTAAAGATTGGATATCTACTGGCTGGAGTCAACCCACAGCTCTATTCCAGGCATCCTGTTGCTGTTGAAGTTTATGTTTGGGCTTACTTTGTATGTCTTACTCGCAATATCATGCGCTTACATTCTTGTTTGTGTATTCATTATAACCAATCCATAGAATTATGGATTTTCTTAATCTTGATCTTATCAGAATTTAAGCCAAATATCTCAATCGGTTAGTCTGTCTGCGCTCTTCGTACTTTCTTTAGCGTTTCCTTGTGCGCATTTTTACGGATTTACGGACGGATATTTTTGGTACGAGGGCTGGGTGCAAAGAAGAGGAAATGCACCTTAATTTCTGCTATACTTCCTTCCGGACTTAATTGGCATCGCTTTTGTAGGGATTAGTAACAGTTTTAGTTTTAAGTCCCATGGCAATCTTGTAAAAAATATAAAGAGAAAGTAAAAGGTTGATAAGCTTAAGTTGGTTGATGGAAATGAAGCAGAAACCATAAAGAAATTTTGTTAAGTAAAAAATTGCAGCTTTCTTTAAATAAATAAATCGTGCCCGGTTACGGAATATTTTCTATAGTGAGTGTTCGTTGCGTCGTTATTCTCGGCTAACAATCAATAGACAACATCACCCCGACCCCGACCCCGACCCCGACGTAATTTGTAGACGCAACCTTCTGGTAAGGCATATACTCCATTTTCAATATCGATCCTTATATTAAATAAAAATACAATAGGCAAGCCTAGGACTACGGTATCTAACTAACTGAATATAGAGAAAAGATACGAAATCGAAAAATAACTTAATCGAACAAAAGTTGAGACTTTCATCCTCACAACACTCACAATTTTTGCTTACTAAAAGACTTTAAAGAAAGATACCGCATTGAAGATGTAGGTGCGATAATACGCTGCCAATATGCTTGCGAAATGGCGTTTCATACAAACTCGCTACTAGTGAAATAGTAGAAGAAAGAAGAGGTTAATCCATAATCAAAATTTTTGTAAAAAAATTTGCTCTTATAAAATAAGGAGTGAAAACAGTATGATGGGAAGCCACTTTATTTAACATAGTTATTCATATAAAAATTTTTCAATATAAGATTTCATATAGGAAGCGGTTCAAAAAGTCGATTCCGAACCATTTTCAATAGCGTTCGTCGTTGAACTAAAACGTGTTCGTACATCAAAATATCTCAACAGTTTGCGACCTGTAAGGAGAACATAAGAAAACAAGACAGACAGGCGGACAGACAAGCAAAAAATAACTCCGAATAATATTATAGAAGAAGGAGCCCTTCGGGATATTGCATACATCCGCACAAACTGAATGTAGCCTTGGACAACGAGTGATGTAGGGTGTAATAAAGAGCTGAAAAACTGTGAAATTCATTTAATAATTATTTATTGGAAAACTTTAAAGACAAAGGCTCTCTTGAAGATAGGCTGCAGATGTTGTCACAACTTATTTATGGCAAGTTTTGCTCTCTAGGAAGTACTAAAAGCAATTCTTTCACTATGCTTCGCCACAGTAATTAAAGACATTAAAGCTTCAAGACAACGTTTTGGATGATTAAGTCTAAAGATTTGCTTCTAGACTTAAAGTTTATTTAAGACGGAAGCTTTTTTCGAAATATCATCTAGGACGCCTTTTGAGATTCTGAATGTAAGCACATACCACTTGTTGACAGCAAACACGGCATAGTAAAGCAAGCTCCGAAATTTATTGTTGCCATCTCTCTTTACTATACCATCCAACGAAAGGCGCCATTGTACTCCGAATAAAGCCAAATTTTCAAACTCCGCTCTTAACTACTAAAACTTAAAATAGAGACGTCAAACTTGGCATTGACAACGAAAGTGATTCGCTCTCAATCGTTGGTTAGTTATGCCAAGCCAAGGGCGAACTTCTACCTCTTTACAAGCTCTGCGATTTCGGCAGAAGAAGCCAAACTCGGTCAAATTGGAGGGATCGGGAGCTGGCCGGCGAATCAACAACAGCTTTTGATTTCCAACAACAACTTACAACGGAAAAACTGTAAAATTCCTGCTATTAAATTACCTCCCGCTAGTCTCAATCAATCAAAAAACACATTACGTTTACTGTGACACGTAAGTGTTTGCCATGTATTAGGTTAGCAAGGATGAAATTTGTAGTTAAAAATATTGAGAAATTTAACAGCTAACTATTTGACCTTGGGGTAATGTTTCATGGTTTTGCTTCCTTTTCTTTAATTGGAAAGTTACGCATCTCGCCTGTTTAAAGAAGTCATTGGAATACGCAAATGAGCGACGTGGGTTCTCAATATCAAATATTAATAACGACAACCTAGAGATCATCAGTTTTCGAGTCTGAGTGCCTATGTGTTATCCTTGTAGCATATGTTATCCTGTTAGCAAACAAACCAAATTAATCAAATCGGTAAAGTGAAGAAAGCGGATGCCCACAGCTTCCAACCATTTGATGCAACGACTACAGTAATGTTTTATATAAAAGAAGTTACCATTAAATACCCTACACCATAGTACTTAACACATTGTCGACCGAACAAATTGTACCTCAACATACGCTACCCACCGGGCATGTTTTACGTGTGATAACTAGTGAAGTTCTCAAATATATGTAAACAACAATTACA